>BQNB010031598.1:28457-44882 GCA_026074375.1 Tanacetum coccineum | reverse complement strand
AAATACAATCCATCTTTGTCTCTTGCAACGCTAAAAAATTGATCATATGCTTACAATTTAACTCCTTAACCCACTCCTTTTTCTTCTTGTGCCCAAGACCTTGAATATTGAGAGAAAGAATATTCATTTAAAAACATCTTCATCTCCTTGTGAGCCAATAATGCGTTCCATATCTTTCAAACACCCATCCAAATTATAACCCATAGAATGTCCAACCCGAACCATGTCATCCAAAATGTCAAGAATAGAGCCACCGTTATGAACTTTATGTGAAAAGGAAGAAACTGATTCTCCATTAGAGGAATCATGGACCTCCTGTGAATGGTCCATAACCTTAGCATCCACCCTAGGCATATTCACCATGTCTTCTCCATTAGTAGGACCATCTTCACAAATCTCACCAACATTAGCGTGCGTCACAGAAGTTTTAGGGGTAAAACCAGGAGGATGCGATAAAGAGGTACTCGCATCACGAACGCCTTTAGCGGGAAGTTTATTCAATAAATCATAAAAACCAAACGGATCCTCTGATTGATGTTTGTCCGTCTCCTTACCATGACCATCAACATTACATTCATCCACATTATCACTGAAAATTGTCTCGGAAACACCATCCACATTACATTCATCATCTGACTCGACATCACTATTCTGCGCCCCATCATTAAGAATTTTAGCGCCATGCTTTGATTCGTCATCCGAGGTATAAACAGACTCCTTAGGTTCAAGAAAACTCGGATTCCAAGTAAAAAGTTCCTTCGCCCGAGCCACAAACACCTTGCCTTTAAAAATCACCTTGAATTTCTCCAATATAGATTCTGGTTGTTTTGTTAAGATGCACAACCGCTTACGAGCAAAAGAGGAGCCAAAATTATCCTCGATATCCAAAGCCTCGCCCCATTTGTTACCAATCTTGGCAAACGTTTCTCGAGACCAAACATGAAGTGGGATACCTTCAATGTCCACCCAAACAACACGTTCATCACTAACAAAATCATTATAGGCATTAAGAAGCGTACAGAACCAAGAGTTAACGCCTACATGATCCAAAAACTTTTGCTTAGAACCCTCGTTATCCAATTCTATCAACACCCATAACCCACCTAAATATGACAGCTTCACATGCTCAAAACCTTCCTTAGCTAATAGAATCCGTAGGTTAGGAATGGAGTTAATATCTTTCACACGCCCCATGACATGACATGAGAGGTCACGTTCAACAACACAAGAATCATCCAAAACCAACGCCGGTGAGGAAGATACAGGAGCAACAGAGGCAATCAATGGTGGAAAGTCTCTAGCAGCAGAAACAAATGACCCAAATGTACCATGCGCATTGGATTGAGAAGGCCCCGATGGTTTTACAGGTTTGTTTGCACGTTCAAAACGGGCAACATTGGCATGGAGATGGAAACGACCAATCCAAATCGTACAAAGATTTCCAACCAAACGATCTAAATCGTTAACACGAATAAACCTGACAAAAGCAAAACGTTTACCTGCTTTGGATCTACGATTAGGAATAAAAACGTCTATCACCTTCCCATACCCCTCGCAAACCTTCCACAATTCCTTCGACCCAAGATTATCAGGAAAATTGGTTACAAAAATAGATTTAGAAATACGAACAGCTTGGTCTTCATTAGAACGTTGGACAGGCATGGTGACCAAACCTTAAAAAGAAACAGCAGACGACAAAACCCTAAAAAAAAGGATTGAAGGGAGATCAAGATAAAAAAGGATTGAAAAGAAAAACAGATCAGGGTTTCAATGACAGCGAGATTAAACGGAAACGGAAACGGAGTCTAATTGATTTAAAGAGGAGAATAACAAATCTAAATTACAAAAACCCAAGATGAGAAACCCGCCTAACACGCTCGATATGAGATTAATCAATCAATGATTAATCCCAATTTCAGGGGTTATAACAGGATTCAAACAAAAGGGAAGAAGGAATTTAGATTGTTACCCGAATGATACAAATGATCAAACCTTCAACAAATCTTCAAAAGTTTTTGATTAAAAATGAAAAGATATGAGTTTATGTATGTGTGTGTATTTTCGGACAACAACACAAAAAGAGATAAAGATATGAGTTTTGCGTGTGAGATATGAATAAGAAAATGAGGTGTAGATGGTATATATGCACAATTGCTTCACACACTAAAAGTGTGTATGTATGTGTGTGCTGTGGGATAGGACAAAGGGGAAGAAGGGACCAAAAGGATCTCCCAATCACAATTGATCAAGGATATATGGTTAGCTAGGATGGTGGAATCTTGTCCTATTGATTTGGAATTCAAATTTGGCATCCAAGGTTTTTAAGAGATGTTTGTTTGGACGTGAGCTAGGGGAGGGGGGGGGGAATGGTCTCCAACATTCTAGGAATCTAGTGCTTCATGTTTGATTTAAATTCCAAGTCCTCCATGTATATGTTCATATCTTAAATAAATCACGATTTACGTAAGTAACGAAAAGAATAACGGTATCACCGAAAATTATGAAATTTTGAATATTGCATTGAAATATAAAAACGTGGCTATTGCCAAAATACTACAACGTTAGGTGTTTCGGTTCACTCCCGGTGATGATTCTCAGATAAAAGCGGGAAAACTTCTCGGTTAAACGTAAAAGTTAAACGAAACTTTTAAAAATTCAAATTATCAAACGGAAACGGCTAAAATATTGAACAGAAATTTGCAGGGTGTCACATTAAATCCAACCTGATGCACATCTTTTATATTTGACTTCCTTAACTCCTTAATCAAGAAGCTGTACTGTATCATATAACGATATTGCGGATTTAAAATCCGGTGATGGGTTCTTTAAGAAGACGTATTGCTCATTACTTGGGTGTGAAAACTCTTGAATCTTTCAAGTGTGAATTGTTATAAAAATGTTTTTTGAGAAGTCATTTTTTATATATGTATGGGTGTGGAAGTGTCGAATTAATTCCTTGGGTCAAGTCACAGGCTTTTTTTTGGTACTCTTTCCATTAATCTGTTAAATGCTCCAAAGTTCCTTTACAATTGATCAGGTTACTGCACCTTTCTTCCACTCTTTATTTTTGGTTCCTGTTTTCAGTCTCATGAAAGATTTACCATTTAGCTTAATCCAAATATTATTCATTACTATCGAGTCATACTTAAACAAATTCTCATATTCCTTACTGATAATGTTTCAGTAACTAATATGTTCGGGAATCTTGCAACCTCCCCTCTAATATGTTTCTAATTCTTGTAGCCCCTTTGATGTTTGATCTGCTACAGTCAATTCGATGTTAGTCAATTCGATGATACAGATAATTTTGCACAAAAGATGTATGTTTACTGTTCGTGTATGTACCAGATCGCGAATCCAGATCACCCGACCCGGACCCTAGGAGGGTTCCCCTTAAGGTGAGTCATGAATAAAGACAAACCAAGGCAAAAGGATCATGGGTAAACAGGACAACACATCACTATCTAACAAAGTAATATCTCTGCCACAAGAAGCCAAGACCCGGTAGTGACCCATTGACTGGGACCCCCCAAGTACACTAACACCTGAGAGGAACCCCCCAAGTACACTAACACCTAAAGAGGACCCCCCCCCCCCCCGGGAGTACTTCATGACATGTACACCTTAGAGTGGTATAAATACCCCAAGGATTCTCATTATTCATCATGTTCATTTTGACTCTGACAATACTACTGTCATTCTCTCATTAAAAGCTCATTACTTATTCTCACACCGGAGCGTGGTCCTGGGGTCATACCTGGGGCGAGGCTAACGTGTGTTGTTACTTGTGTGTAGGAATCAAGGGTCTTCTCTCAACTAAGGACACCCCATCCGGACCCCAAGTCCGGGTAGCAGATTTTTACTTCAACAAATTGGCGTCATCCGTGGGACCCAATTTCCGAACTACCAAGAGTTTAGAATGACGGGTCCTACTCCCGATCCGATCACCCCGAGTGGTCAGGTCGTAACTAATGTCAACAGCGATACACCTAATTTGCAAGAACAAATCCTTAACCAACTATCTTCACTTAAAGCCTTGGTCAAACTCCACAATGACACTCCTTCGGGAAAGGTCACTCCCATCCGGTTATCCTTCGGGGACGAACCAGGTCCGGACCTTCCAGGGGGCCCTGAGGTGGAAGAATTGAAAGGTAGGGATGAAGACCTTCGAAAACCCCACAAGGAAATACTCAAGTCTCCCCTAAGTAGGAGGCTCATTGAGTTCTCAGCACCGAACCACCGAACACCAACACATTTGAAAATATATGACGGGTCAACTGACCCGGATGACCACGTCACTCGTTTTGTGGGGGCAGCTAACCAAGGAGAGTGGGAAATGCCCGTGTGGTGTAGGATGTTCCAGCAAACATTGGACGGCCCAGCTCGAAGTTGGTTTGACCATATGCCTACTGGAAGTATTGACAACTGGGATGAGCTTCGTGAAAAGTTCGTGGAAAGGTTCGCGTTAAGAAGACGATGTTGCAAGGAACCCATTGAAGCTACCATAATCATTAGGAGGGCGAACGAAACCCTCCCTGACTTCAAAGAACGTTGGACTCAAGAGATGAACTTCATACCCGATGTACCGGTGGTTATGCAAATATCAAGCTTCGTGAACAACTCAAAGTGTCCAGAGTTAGCCAGAAGGTTTGCTGATCAAGTGCCCACAACAATCACAGAAATGATGAGAAGGGTAGATGACTTTATGAAGTCAGAAGAGGCATACAGAAGCACGGAGTTACCAAAAGGCGAACACCAAGAGAAAAACATAGGTGGTCCTTCCAGAGGGGCCAGACCTCCTAGGAAAGGGTATGGAAACCACCAAAGGACGGACAATTTCCATAACCGACGAAATGACCAATACCTGCCATACGTTCCAGCGCGGTCTAACAATCGCCAGTTTGATGGGAGGAAGAAGTCTATAATGTGGGCCTTGAATCCCTCCGTAAGCAACCAAAAGAAATCCTGGCAACCGAGCCCCAGTTACAACTCCCATCGTGTCCCCCAATGGTGGGAACCCCCAGAAAAGAAAACTTGGATAGGTATTGTGACTATCATGGAGAGAAATGACATTACACCAACGATTGCCACATGTTGAAGAAACAGCTGGAGGCCGCTCTAGAATCCGAAAAGCTCAATCACCTACTCAAGGATGTACGACAGAGAGGCAATGGACGAGGCAGGGGTCAAGGAAACAACGGCGGACTGGGAAAGGTAATTAACATGGTACGTGAGAACACCAACAATCGAAAGCGAAAAACCTGGAATACCCATACCGAAGCCTGGATGAATGCCCCCATCACCTTCCCCTCAATGCCATCAGATGAAGTTTCAGACGACCCTTTAATCACCGAAGCCGAAGTAGCGAGATACTTAGTCAGAAGGGTGTTTGTAGACCAAGGGGCTGCGATACAAGTGATGTTCGAACACTGCTTTGATAACCTCCCAGCATTAGTGAGAGCTAATCTAGTAGCCATGCAAACGGAGTTAGTAGAATTCTCGAGTAAACAACTACTTCCGTTGGGAAAGATAGAGCTTGAAGTCGCATTCGGTACCGAAGGCCTCAGCAAGAGGATGATGATGAAGTTCACAGTAGTAAGTGCCGCATCCCCTTACAATATCATCCTCGGGCGCACCGGGATGAGGGACTTGAGGGCGGTGTCATCCACCATCCACGCAATGGTAAAGTTCCCCACTCCAAGATGCATCGCTACTCTGATTACACGAACCGCTCCAGTATATGAATGTAGGTGGTCAGAGAAGAGGAGCATCACCCAAAAAGCCAAGAGGGCGGTACTCGTTAATCCGGCATTCCCATAACAGAAGGTGACTATCGAGACTTAATTCTCACCAGACTGTCGCCTACAGTTGATCAACATCCTCAAAAACAATATGGACGTCTTCGCATGGGAGCCATCCGATATGGTGGGGGTCCCGAAATGAATCACTAAGCACACGCTCAATGTTAACCCATCAATCACACCGGTGGCACAGAAGCGAAGAATGCTGGGGTCAGAAAAAAGCCAAGCCGTGTTAAAAGAAGTGCAAGAGTGGTTAAAAGCAGGCATAATCCGACCGGTAAAATATCCAACTTAGATATCGAACCCGATTATGGTTAAGAAGGTGGATGATACGTAGAGGATGTGCATTGACTTCAAAAACCTTAACTCCGCATGTCCCAAAGACTTCTACCCCCTTCCAGAGATTGATCTAAAAATCAAAGCTGTGATGGGCTTCCCGTTTAAGTGCTTCCTTGATGCTTATAAGGGATACCATCAAATATAAATGGATGAGGAGGACGAAGAAAAAACCGCTTTCTACACTGACCAAGGAACCTACTGCTACACAAAGATGCCATTTGGTATAAAGAACGCAAGGGCCACGTATCAGAGGGTAGTGGACTCGGCATTCCAAACACAGCTGGGTAGGAATTTAGAAGCATATGTGGATGACATAGTTATCAAGAGCAAGACAGAGAGGGATATGATCATGGACATAGCAGAAACCTTTCACAACCTCAGGAAGATCAACATGAAACTAAACCCTAAGAAGTACTCCTTCGGGGTGGCAGAAGGGAAATTCTTAGGATATATGGGCACGTCTGAGGGCATAAGGGCAAATCCCAAGAAAACAAAGGCAGTGTCCTATATGCAATCACCAAAAACCTTGAGGGAGATGCAAAGCCTCATCGGGAAGCTAGCCGTCTTGAATCGTTTCTTGTCTAAATCCACTCAACGATCCCTCCCGTTCTTCGAAACATTGAAGAACATCACCAAAGAAAACAAGGATGAATATAAGTGGACGGAAGCAGCAGAGAAGGCATTCCAATAAATGAAAAAGCTAATTATGGAGTTACCAACACTTACCACTCCGGTCAAGAAGGAACCCCTCTTCATATACTTAGCCATATCACGAGATGCAGTCAATGGGGTCTTGATGGCAGAGCGTGCAAGAAGACAAGCTCCCATCCGGTATGTTAGCCGCATACTCCATAAAGCTGAAAGAAACTATGCCCCATTGGAGAAGTTGATCCTCTGCCTACTGCACCTTTCACGAAGATTACGTTGGTATTTTAAGGCACACCCAATCAAGGTAATCACACATCAGCCAATAAAGCAAGTGCTAAACAAACCAAAGGCCTCGGGGAAGTTAGCAAAATATGCGGTGGAGTTAGGTGCTTATAACATTGTATACGTACCCCGAAATGCAATAAAGGGACAAATGTTGGCTGATTTTATAAACGAAGTACCGGTAGGAACTGCACTTCCAGAGATATGCACGTTGACAAATGGAGAGTCCAAGGAGGCATGGACCTTATACACAGACGGGGCTTCAAGCTTGAAGGGAGTAGGGGCTGGCTTAGTCCTCATCGATCCTTCGGGTACAGAGTATACATACGCCATTCGCCTTACCTTCACCAGCACCAACAATAAGGCAGAGTATGAAGCACTCTTGGCTAGACTCAAAATAGCATACAATATGAAGGTACAGGAGTTAAAAGTGAAGGTTGACTCAAAATTGGTCGCATGCTAGTTAAATGGAGGTTTCGTGGCTAACAGCGAAAAAATGGCAAAATACTTGGCCAAGGCAAAGGAACAAGTGGCTCTGTTTAAAAAGTTCTCAACTGAGAATATTCCCCAAAATCTGAATCAAAAGGCCGACGTGCTGAGCAAACTGGCATCTGTAGCTTTTAACCATCTGACAAAAGAGATCTTGGTAGAAGTCCTAAACAAAAAGTCAGTGGATACGGAAGAGGTAGCCGCGATAGTAGAAGAGGAGGAAGATAATTGGATGACCCCAATCATCAAATGTCTACAGGAAGGAGTGTGGCCAACTGATGAAAACGAAGCTCGTTCCCTCCAAATGAAGATAACTCAGTATGTAGTGGAAAAAGGAGTCCTATTCAAAAAGTCGTATTTATCCCCAATGTTAAGATGCGTGGGGCCACTACAAGCCAACTACATCATCAGGGAGGTCCATGACGGTGCGTGTGGGATGCACGCTGGAGGCTCGTAGGTTGCAAAAATCTATGAGGCGGGTTTGGGCCCACAATGCATCTGGACACCAAGGGAAGTATGTGGACAATTGATTATGCAAGTTTACGCCCAGTACCAAACTCCCAAAAGACACGATTATCATCGCATCATGTCACCATAGCCCTTCTACCAATGAGGCCTGGACATCTTGGGTTCCCTCCCCAAGGGTCCGAGAAAGCTCAAGTACATAATAGTCGCCATAGACTATTTCACTAAGTGGATGGAAGCCAAGCCACTGGCCACTATCACCGGAAAAGAAGTCAAGAAATTTATGTGGCAAAATATCGTATGCAGGTTTGGTCTCCCAATGGTGATAGTAACGGACAATGGCACTCAGTTGGTTAAACGGACCGTTAAAAGTTGGTGTGAAAATAGCAAGATCAAGCAGCTCGCGAAAAACTTGCAGTGAGCCCTTACCCGATGCCAATTGGTTTGTAGAAAGAGCTAACAAATTACTTGTGCATGGTTTAAAAGGCCAGGCTGGAAGAGAAACGGCTAGGATGGATGATGAATACCCAACATCTATGGGCTCTCGAACAATGTGAAGATAAAGCAACGGAGAAACCCCTTTCAGTATAACAATGTAGTGAGACAGTGCATACCAGCCGAGATAGGGCATGCCAATTATAGTACATTACTCTTCAATGAAGAGGAGATGAGGTTGAACTTGGACCTCACACAAGAAAGAAGGGAAGCAACAGCTATCCGGGAGGCCAAGTACAAGAAGAAGGTGGAATAATACTACAATAAGAGAGTTAGACCGATGTCTTTCAAGGTCGGAGAATTACGTGTGTCCGGAAAAAATGCAGCCAAACAAGGTGGAGAAACCAGGGAAAGCTTGGACGAATGGGGAAGGCCTATACAGGGTGATAGAAGCATATGATAACGGCTCCTACAAATTGGCAACCATGGAGGACAAAGAAGTGCCTCGAACATGGCACGCAATTAACCTTATAAATTGTTTTATGTAATCAGTTATTGATGTAACCTCTATTTTCAATCCATGATTAATAAATTATGATCCCTCTCCATATTGGAGAGAGGGGCAATTTTCCCATCTGATTGTCTTAGGCAAAAATATAAGTGACTCCCCCAGACGGCTAGCTACCCCCGGGGAAATGTGTAGTCAATGTCTAAAAGAAGTGATCATCACTTACGACCCATGTGCACATCACGGGACTGGTCGTGGGGTAAATAATAAGTGACTCGAGTGTAGTCAATACCCCTACAATCCCTCTGAGTCTAATTAACCAGAGATGAACCTTCAATGAAAGGTTTTTCATACCCGGCATAACCTATTTACCGGAATGGAATTCTTTAAAAAAACTGGTCACGGGACAAACATAATATGACTCATGTGTAGTCAATGTCCAAAGAACAAAATATAACGTGGCCCCTCAATCGAGGGTCAAGGGTCTAAAAGATGACCCCGGTCATTAGAGACTGGCCTCGGCACAAGGCAAGCATAGTATAATTCACATATAATTTAACATACAAATCTCGAAAGCACTCAAAGAAAAAAACAAAGTAATTGATAAAAGTCATCATAAAGAGGGATCCTAAAATTTCAAGCAAGTCATAATACAAGCTAAGCATAAAAAGAAGTCATTACTTATTACACGAAATTTAAGCAGGTTCTTAAAATAAAAAGAGCAAATGCATAAGACTAAGTTGTTCATCAAGAGTTGGTAGCAGCGTCCCCGGCATCAGTCCCTTTGGAAGAGGTCTCGGTCCCAACAGTGGTAGAAAAATCTGGAGCATCGAGGATCAATCTCATAAGGGACTCAAAAGGTAAGCGGTAGGAGTCAGACACCTTTTGCACAAAGGGGTACGACTTATTAAAAAGCTCACGATGCTTGACCTTCCAAGTCTTCGACCCCTCAATATCTAAATTATTGCTTTGAGCAATGAACTTCTCAATCTCATCCTCGGTCCTCCCTAAACTCAAACCACTTAACCAACCGATGGTGAAACTAAGCCTAACGGGTGCTGCTACACTTTGGAGATACTTAACACTCATATGCAATTTGCGAACAACATCGGGAACAAACTCCTTAATTAACCGATGACGGGTCATCTCCTTCTTCGCCATACCAGCAGTCAACTGAACATTTCCCTCCTCCAAGAAATGAACCCTATCCTCAGCTGCAGCCAACTGCGTACCTTAAGACACCGAACTCGCCTCTAAAACCTTTATCTTTTCAAATTGTTTCGAGGTGGTACGCCTCCATTCATCCCTTTCTCTCTCCATCTATTTCAACTGACCTAGCAGCTCTTTCTCCCTATCTGTACAAGAGGAATGAACATCACTCAATGAGGAGAACTCTCTAGACAAATCGGCGTTGACCTAAGAAACACCACGAAGCTCTTCACGAGCCCTGTCCAAACTGGTTATATCCAACTCGCTTTGATTGCAAAGCTCCACATAGTCATGATTTAAGATATCATGACGTTTCAATAACTACCCTTGAGAAAGAACACAACAACCCAGTGACTCGTAAGCCCGACGAACAACTTCCACATTCGACAAACTCTGAAGGAATTCATCCTCAGCTGGAGTAGCAAGATGGGTCACAAGCTCTTTACAAGCTCAAAAAGTACAAATCCTAAGATCATCACGAAGCCCCCAATCGGGAATAAACTTAGAATCAAGACCTCCAGCCCCGGAGTCTTCGGCGTCAGCTGAATGGGAAGGGTACACTGCAAGGATGAAAGAAAATAAGTGACATATAATAAAAAAGGTGTGTACGCATACATATGAAGAATATGAAAAAAGGGGTCACCATCTGAAAGCCCCCTATGAGCATTTTCCCCTGGGGAAGGAAGTACATCGTGATCAGGAAGGAAATCTGCTATGACCTCTTTAGGAAAGCTGTTAATCTTTTTACCGGCCCCTCGATCATAAAGGCTCGACGAAGGGAACCGACCGTCGCGGTATGAGCAGCTTCGGCCATAGTAACCTGTTCAACGACCATATCAGACACAGAGGCATGCATAACAAAAAATGAAAGAGCATTATTACAAGTTTATAACAATGCGTAAAAACACTCTTTTACAAAAGAAGTTGTTCAACACGTAACCTGTTCAACGCGTGGGGGGGCCTCAATCGCACAAACTTCATTGACATCATTAAGGGCTTCCAACGACGTGACCAATGCAACGGAGTCCGAGGGGGTAGCAGACAAGTGAGTACCCACTGACCCGGATCCCTGGGGCTCCAAATCCTTCCTAACACGTTTCTTCTTTTTGATCATTTCCTCTACACCCTCCCTGTCGCGCTTTGCCTGGGCTTTAGCCAAATTCTTCAACTCATTTTTCTCGCGAGCAGCAACAACATCCGGGTTGGATACCTCCAACCCCTTTTGACGAAAGGACAGCTCCGGAAGGGGCTCCCCGACTTTCAGAGGCTCCACTGTACGCTTCTTAGGTCGTTGACTTTCATTAATAGGGTCACCTCGGCTCACGGTGGTCCCGGTCCATTCTGGCAACATCAAGAAATCATCCATCGTAATAACTGCAAAAAAGAGAAAAAAATGTAAGCATATAAAACAGACACCTTGCAAGGACGAAGACCCAACGTAAGACATTACCCTTGCCCTTTGCATTTTTTATATTGTAAGACAACCCCGGATTCCGGCAGAGCGTGGTTAACCCGCACAAGTACAATAAATGACGAGGCGGCGGACGCAAGGGTACCAAGACAGCGGACAACCGGGCAGCATCGCTCTCACGATAATTAGTAGGAAAGTTATCCCGTAAATCCGAATCAGCGTGCCTCCAGGGCATCGCTTCTGGTACGGCCCTTCGGTCGACCAGAAAGAACTTCTTTTTCCACCCTCTTAAGCTAGAAGTAACCTCTTTGAAACACTTCCGAGCACGACCCCCAACCTTGTTTTCAAAAGAAAACCAATTCCCCTGTTTGCACAGTTTGTAAAAAACACGAAATAGAGAAACCGAGACATTGGTTGAAAGACTACGACACCGAATCTCAAACATAATAACCCTATGTACCCCCATTGGAATCAATTGTGATACATGAACCCCAAAGTGACGAATCACTGACAAGAAGAAAGAGGAAAAAGGTATGCGTAGCCCCCTTGCTCCATCTGCTCGACGTATATACCAATGAATGAGGAAGGCAATTTATCCATGGTAAGGTCGGGCGGTGGAAGTTGAGGATGTAGATCGAGTGGGATCCCATATTCCTCTATGGCATCTTCTAATTCCTTAGATGTAAGTGTCGAAGTGTGTATGTGCATATCAAACTTGGCCGGAACCACTGCCCCGGACGACTCCGGAATCGCTCCTTTGGGCTCACTCTCAGACATAGTAAACAAAAAAAGAGAGATGCATAAAAACTACCAACCTGTAGGAAGAAAGGGGAAGGCTTCGGCCTAAAAAGAGGTGGCCTCGGTTTAAAAGGGTCTCCGGAGTATAGGGATGACGATGACAAGGGTTTCGTTTTAAAAGGGACCTCGTTTCGAAGGGTACCTCGGTTTAATGGAGGCTTCAGTCTAAAGGGGGCCCCGATTAAAGGGTCTTTGGTTTCTAGGATTGGATTCGTTACAAAGGTACGTTTGTAAGTTGTCTCGTATTATGGGGGCCCCGATTAAAGGGTCTCCGGTTTCTAGGATTTTCGATTAGAAGACTTTTGAATCAAAAGGGGCTCCGGTTAAATGGGCCCCGAAATAAAAGGGCTTTTAAAAAAAGAGAACAAAACGAGGGTGCCTTGGGTGAAGTTAGGCGAAACCAAAAAAAAAAGAGGGGGGGGGGGTTAGTTGATGTAGAAGTGAATATATATATATAGGGTTGAAGAGAAGCATCAAACCTCGGGCCCATATCCACCCCAACCAGAAGTGTAAGCCCAATGGGCCTGAACAAAATCCTACATCAAAGAATGAAAAGCCCGGAACTCGCAAAAGATATACATAAAAATGTATGCATATATACATAACAACAATAATACTAAGCGAAATAAATAAACGAAAAGGAGGGAACCCCGAAGAGAGCCACACTCAGGTCACTTTAGTAAGGCTTCGACTGGATGATACGACTAGAAGCCTAAGCCCATTGATATTTTTTAACAAGTGTTATATCATTGCTCAAGAATCAATAATACAACACTGGGGGGGGGGGGGGCTTGTTCGTGTATGTACCGGATCGCTAATCCGGATCATCCGACCCGGACCCTCAAGGGTTCCCCTTAAGGTGAGTCATGAATAGAGACAAAGCAAGGCAAGAGGATCATGGGTAAACAGGACAAAACATCACTATCTAACAAAGTACTATCTCTGCCACAAGAAGCCAAGACCCGGTAGTGACCCGTTGACTGGGACCCCCCAAGTACACTGACACCTGAGAGGAACCTCCCAAGTACACTGACACCTGAAGAGGACCCCCCCGGAGTACGTCATGACAGGTACACATTGGAGTAGTATAAATACTCCAAGGATTCTCATTATTCATGATGTTCATTTTTGGCTCTGGCAATACTACTGTCATTATCTCATCAAAAGCTCATTACTTATTCTCACCCCGGAGCGTGGTCCTGGGTCATACCTGGGGCGAGGCTAACGTGTGTTGTTACCTGTGTGTAGGAATCAAGGGTCTTCTCTCAACTAAGGACACCCCATCCGGACCCCAAGTCCGGGTAGTAGATTTTTACTTCAACACGTGGCATCTTTTATTTTTACATGTTTAAAAAAAGTATAAAGTTGTTACTCCCCCGTCCTATTTTTATTATCCACGTTTCCTTTTTGGGATGCCCCAATTTAATTGTCCACTACTAAAAATAGATAAAGAAGTTTGATCAAGTTTACTATATTACCCTTGTTTGAAATTATTATTACAAACTTTAAAGAAAACTTAAATTAATTGGCTAAGAGTAAAACTGTCTTTCTGTCAAAAAGTTAAAAAAAAAGAAGTATTAAATGCACATTTCTTAAACTGTGTGTTTTTTGTCGGGGGACAATAATTTTGCGACGGAGGAAGTACTTTTTTCGATTTGAAATAATTGTCTAAGAATAAAAAATAATTTAAAATTTTATTTTTTTCTAATACTTTTGAAAAAATGATAATTTTACATTTCAAAAGAAAGTCAGCAATATAGAATAAAGTTTTTAAAGTGTATAATTATTAACTTAGAACAACCCACAATGAAAGTGGGAACAATAATAATAATATTAAGATGAAAAAAAGTATTAAATTTCAAAACTTTGAAAAATTAGATTTTTAAATCTTTCAAAGTGATATGGTACCAAGTAATTTTGATTTGTGTCTGATTTGAGAATTAGGTGGCTGCATTTTTCGGTGGTATTATGACAAAGTGATATATATAATGGAGAGAGGAATTTTGATATTTATATTGGGTAGAGTGGGCAACTTGTTTCTAAGCTATTATTATTATTATTATTTTTATTCAACGTCACTTCATTAGAAATTAATAGGATTTACAAAAAATTAAAGAGGAGCCGAGATACTATCTGAGCTCCAACTCCTTTAGCAATGGCGAAACTAGTCATTTGTCCGCGCGTTAGATATCATAAGTTAGAGTTAGAGTTACACAAAATATCATAAGTTACTGGCCAATATGTTTGACATAAACATGTAAAAACTAAAAGGAAGATGGAAAAATGAGCTTGCTTTTAGCATCCAATGACATAACGAATTTACTTCAAATACACCCTGTTTATCTTATTTTTATACCATTATATCCATACTTGACAAAAATACAAAAATAAATTTACAAATAAGATTACAAACAAATAAATGTATATACCCAAATAGATCTACTACAACAAATACACAAACAAAATTACAAAAACTTTGGAAAAAATATTACACAAATTCTATAACACAATTATTAACACAAACTTTTAAAAGAAAATGAAGTGTGCGTCACCAGCACAGCAGTTAAGGTGACGGCTGCGGCGAAATAACAGCAGTCACGGCGGCGGACAACGGCAGTCATCGGCGGCTGAAATAAAAAACCCAAAAACATTTAAAAAATTAACATCTACAAAACATATCTATCTATATGAGAAATCATTCAAAACTTGTTTATTATGTATACATCTAACAAAAACACTATGAAATACTCAAAATTTGTAAACCTCTTTTGTGATGTAAAGGTTTTGGTGATGGGCGACCTTTTTTACGGTAAAGATGGAGGTAGATGAGATATGGTGGTGAGGTCGGCTGTATTGATGTCGGCTGTGATGAGGTTAGCGATGGTGGTGAGAGTGTTTCGTGATATGCGAGTGTTTTTTAGAGAGATAAGGAGAGGCAGTGTGTTATGTGTGTGTTTTTAGAGAGAGAGAGAGAGAAAGTTTTGAGTGAATGGATTATTTTTTTGGTGTTGTGTTATTTTTTTCCATGCAACACAAAACATGCATCATGGTATACTGTGTACATCACTGTGCATCACTGGGTGTACTTTTGTGGTGTATGTCAAAAAAATAGTGTGTACAAATCACCTCCTTTTGTGTAAGGGTAAACTTTAGATTCCTATAAGATTCTTATTATTTTTTTGGTAAAAAAAAAATCTCCATTCCTATTTTTAACATTTTCAACATTCAACAAATCTCCATTATAATGTAGTATAGATTTGTATTCTATTACATTCTCTAGTATTTTCGTATCTGACTTGATCGTCGGAGTGTATTACGGGGAGGAAGTCCCGTATACATCCTAACGATACATTTTGTTTCTAGAGTTATAGAGATAAATATGTCCATGTGTTCGGCAATCAAGGCTCGTCATTTGGACCCGTGAATCAACGTATCATCAATAGTGATCAGCTGACCTATGTCTTTTCTTTTATAGAAATAAAATTTGATACCAGTTGGTGCTTTTGATGAGGATTTAGGTAGTAAAAGATCTACAGTCTAGAAAGACATTCCTCCTGTGACCACAATTGTCTCGTCGGTTATATATTGTTTTGTATTGTTAGATAATTAAATTTTGATTTTATAATTGGGTGTTGTGATTGTGTTTTGTTGTCATAAATTCGGGTTTTGATTGTGTTTTGTCATAGATTGGGGTGTTTGGTTATGCTATGTGCTATGCAAAATAGGGGTTTAAGTGCCTTGAAGCTTGTGGGATCTATGGTCACTACATTTTCGCAGGTTCACAACACTGGTATAGCTGGTTTAATGTGCCCATTACATGGTAAGTACACTACGGTAAAATCTGTATATTTTGTTTCATATACGCTCGTTGGATTGACTTATGGTAATTCAAATCATTGGTTAAAGTTTGTAAATCTAAAAGTGTGTTAATGACATCAGTAGCTAACTAGTTGGTTATCTAATGTTTGGAAAAATTTTATTGTTCGTCAACTTTCTAATGACTAAAGTAGTCTGATCATCCATTACATATCATTACTTTC
>BQNB010031598.1:15889-28378 GCA_026074375.1 Tanacetum coccineum | reverse complement strand
GTCGCTTACATTATTTTTCGACACTAAGCTAAATGTCGAGTCCTAATCTTAGCTAGAACCAATCTACCACTTCACCAATTGTTAGGAATAATTGTAATACTTAGTTTCTACTAGTTAGGAATAATTGTAATACTTAGTTCCTACTAGTAGATATGTAGTTCCTACTGGTAGATTAGTAGTTCCTACTGGCAGGTATGTAGTTCCTGCTGGGGTTATTATCATAGTTAGTCCTGGTAGGCTAAGTCTAGTTCCTACTGGTAGAGTACTTAGTCCTGGTAGAGTCAAATATTTATTCCAGGATAAGGTTTTAGTTAGTTAGAGATGAGGATATGCATGAGCTAAATTAGAAAGTGTCATGCATATTATTCTCACGTATTTTTAGGAGATGCCGATTAGGGTTTCACCACTACAAAAGAACCCACGGCTTAGGGAAATAGACATCAAAAGAAAAACACAATTCTCCTTGTTCGTTAATAGAAATCCATAGAAGGATCTTTTAGTTTTTATCAGTCTTGTTCTTTTTATTAGTTGTGTCTATATTCCGCGTGGACATTAGCTTTTCTAAGCAAGAGTCTCTCTTGTGTTTAGCTTGTGATTACATAGGCTATTCATCATCCTTAACAGGCAGTAAAGATCTATCTAGAGTGGGATCTAACAAGTGGTATCAAAGCTTGTTGAGAGTCTCTCATAAGAAGAATATTTCGTGTAAATTATTATTCTGATTTTAAATAAAAAGGCGTATTTAATTTTAGGTTCTTTTATGCAACCAAACTCTTCTACATCAGCAGTCGTGGGTTGAAAGAGCAAGCAGTTCACACATAGCTGACAGGTAAACCATATCCAACAAGGATCAATGTATTCCAGAAGTGGAAACATCAGGTTCGAGGTCATGTTTTAGTTGTTATAAGGATATAACGTGAAGCATTGGTTACTATAGCAGATTCGTTCATTCTAGGAAACAACTTAGGGGTTTTTTCACAACTCGATCCTAATTCAGAAAAGAGGAAAGGGAGTTTGGTGCTGATGATATATTTACTCCCTAAGATAGGGAACAACATGTTTTGAACGTGGATTGTTATTTGTTTTCTGGAATTGCTTGCTGTGACAAGGAATTGGTGATGACACATACCTATGTGTTATTTGGTATGTTATGAGGCATGCAGGTTGTAGGTCGGGAATAAATAGCGATTTTGTTTTTTAGAAACCTAATTTGTAGGGATTTTATTTCTCTGATTGAATCGTCAGATGTTTAACTAGGTATGTGGTTTACCATAGTGTGCGTGATTTGTGGAATAGTACCCCAAGATTTTATAGAATTATATTCTTCTAATAATTTTCTTGTGATATCATTATGGTTCTGGTCACACTAGATAATTACCTACTGGTCACTTGGTTCTTCTGCTAGTTTATTCATATAATGCTCCTGCAGATAAGTCTAGTCCAGGTTATCTGCTGGTGTCTATAAGATTCTACTGGTCGCTAAATTGGTTCCTCCTGGTGCTTATATACGTTTCCTGAGAACAGGTTTAGCGACTTTTTGTAGTATGTGCTGCTAGTGTTGATCGATATCGGACAACACATAACATTAAGGTCCATAGACGCCCTCAGGTAACTTGGACGATGTGATGCTTTGGCTTGTTACTTTTATTGATTTGGTTTGGACTGTTCACTAAGTCTTTATTTTATTATTACGCAACATAATAATCTGTGTTTTGGTCCGGTAGCCACAATCCCATTGGTTATATTTCGACCGGCATTATGGAGAGTTTTGATCTGGGGAACAAGCGAAGAACCTAGCTGAGGTACAAATTTTTGTTTTTACACCGTATTATTATTGTCACTGATTTGATCTGAGATGGATCAATGGTTTGGCGGTTATGGTGAGGTAGGTCAGGGACCAACAGTGATCCATAACTGAGGTGTAATAAACATGTCTTGTTCGCACTAAATCAGATAAGGATATTGTGCAGACGTTTGATGCATTAGCTTTTTAATCGATTATGTAACAAGTTCACCCTTTTTGTGAGATGCAACAAAGGATTGAGGTAGATCGCCGGCTGAGGCAACAGTTACATGAGAGAGGAGGATGTTATTGCACTTGGATGTTTCATTGATACCTACTATTTCAAGCCAATTAAAGTCCGAGATTCAAGAGATGGTTAGTATACTTTTAAGGGGAAGCTTATTGTTCATATACTTTCCATCTACATGCATCATTTGAGGGGAAGCGTTTACGAGTTGCACAAGACCCCTATTAGATGATTACAAAAAGGGGAGGAAGATTCATAATGTGCAGCTTATTATTGTGATGACATGTTTTAGCATTGTTTCTTCATGCATATTGTTTTGTAATATCAAATAGGGGAAGATTGTTGGGAATTACAGATTTGATAATTACAAAACCCACAAGCAGAAATGAAGAAAGAAGAAACAATAAGGACCTAATATGTAATAGTTAGTTAGCTTTATTAGTAAGCTAGGGTTTCTTGTAACCTTCCTCTATTATATAAAGAGGGTAGGCGTCTAGGTTATAGGGATCCACATCATAGCAGACTTCTCCAATGAGAGTCTAGACGCTTAGAAAGCGTGTTTAGTAGTTAGCTAGTTAGTTTCTTTATCATGTTTGAATAAAGAAAACCTTATTAGTAATGTTGATTGTGTTCTTATTTTATATTCCGCTGTGCTTAACTAATCAATGTTATTCATACCCTAGTTGAGTCCAGATTCATGGATCAAACAGTGATGATTGATTGCTTAAAGAAGTGGGGACTAGTGGAAAGAGAATATATTGATTGTTATGTGCTTTATTAGTGGGGATAATAGGTACATTTTATATGCATATGTAGGTATGGTATTAGTGGGTGATTCAGCTGTGTTTATTTATTTGCTTTATGTGAGTGCTTATTTATTTATGTTTATGTTATCTCTAGTTCGAGCTTTCGTGATTTCATCGCTCGAACTACGAGGGAGTGTTAGATGATAAATTCATATGACCCAAGCTCGTTTGTGGGTGTAAGGCCTATTAGGGTTTTATGTACCCAGTCCTATAAATGTTCTTATCAATAAACATAATACGATGCGGGTTCTATCATTGTCTACAAAGTCATGCCTGTAAATCAATTTGTATTATGCACACGCTTTTTGGTACACATCGAGGTCATTTGAACCACTTTCGTGATTCTCTTCAATATTATTGATGATGACGCAAAAAGAACCAATTCTAGGGCGAACCCTATTTTTCCATTTGCTAAGGTTCGAGTCATACCCTCTTGTTGAACCAGTTTCATTTTTAAAGTACTTAATAACCGCTTCTTAAAACCCCTTATCCTTCATATTGTTTCCTTTCTCGTTATTTTCTTACACATCGCACCAAGCTTGGCACAACGCGATCTATTCCGCCGTTGTCCAGTCTTTTGGCGGCTCGTTGGTATCATTCTTGTTGGCCCTTGAAGCACGTCTCGAGGGCTTCTTAGCTTTGACGGGTGACATCTCTTCGACAGGAGAGTCGTCTTCGTCGTCGTCAACTGGAGCCGAACCGTGACCCATAGAATAATCTTGGGTCGGGTAATACTCTTGACTATACATTAACTGCTCAAAATCCATATCAAGATTATCACGATTAAGCGGAGAATAAGGTTGATTTTCTTGGGAAGACGTCGATGATTCCATAGTAGGACGATACAATCCAGATGGTGATTGGTAGAAAGCATTTTAGTTGTTATACGGAGGATGTAATGGCCGATTTTGATAAAACATGTTATTATTTTGTGGTGCTTGTGGTAATTGTGTTTGATATTTAAAACCCGGGGATTGAAAGCGGATGAGTGGTGAGACACCGGATAATTGAAAATTCGGATCCAATGTTAAATGCGGAACGCTTTCTTGAAGTCGGGAATTTGGAGGTTTTGATTTGGGAGTTTTCTTATTCTTGTTAAACGTGGCGAGTTTTTGATTTGGAAGAAGTATTTTGAATTGTTGTTTGAATTTGTGAAAAAATTATGAAATAAATGGGTATGTATAGTACTAAATTATTTAAATTTTAAAAGTAAAAAAGTTTTTTTTTATATTAAATGCGAAAATGTCACGGTTGCTTTTTGTTATCCACTTGACCACCGGTCGTTAGACCGACCAAAAGAGACCGACAACCGACGGCGATTTACATGGCTGCTATGGCGGCGACCGACAAGGTCATCGGTCGACCCAACCATAACGCCTAGCCTTACAATAGTGTAAAACATTTACTACACAAGCAATCGTTAATATTAGACACAAACATACAGTCATTATTCGTAGTTGTGTAGATTATGGCGAATGATTTGCACACTCTTCATTTTGATTTGCACATTTCATTCTGCGTTTTAACCTTTTGTACATTTATTGAATAATGCTTTGCCAGTTTATACATTTAAATGTATGAATAAAAAATAAGAGTGTACCAATCAACTCCCGTAGATTATCCTTCTATCCAAGGATTAAGAGACATATTCGAGAAAAAACTTATACGACTATGAACACCATATATATTTATCGTGCACTAGAAGCATTTCACATATGACCAAGTTGACCACCTAAAACACGCGTCATCACACTTTTCCACAAGGTCATTTCCGTAATTTAACCCACCTTCTTCCTAAAACAATACTATACAGTTCATTCATAATAAACACACTTTTTATAAAAACAACACAATCAAAATGACTCCACATATCCCCAAATTTTAACAATTAATTAAATTTCATCAATTAATCAAAATCACAACAATCAGGTATAGCTTATAAACTTTATCTTATTTTATTATATGTTTTTTAAGGTTTAATTGACTTAATTATGTATAGTTTGTTCTGAATTAAGGTTTGTATGTTTATATGTTACTTGATCTGTTGATTTTGATTATTTTTTGGGCTTACAACGAGCTTATGTGATTTCGGCTTATGTTTCGTAAGTCCATTTTTTCCGGCTTATTTTGAAACTTATGCATAATAAGCTTATATAAGCCAACAAAATAAGCCTGAAAAAATGAGCTTATGAAACATAAGCTGAAATCTCATAAGCTCGTACACTCAAAAATAAGATTTAACCAACACCTCCTGGCATGGGCGGACCTAGGGGTTCAAGGAACCCGATGGATGTTTGGCGCCCGGTGTAAATTTTTGTTAAAAATCTTGATTTCTCGGACCTAAATGAACCTGGTCTCGAAATTTTGTCACACAAATACATGTCGGGTTTAATTAGTCGATTAATAATATCATAAGAAATATATGTCTTCTTAATTTGTTTTCTAGTTTTAATGAAGTCGTACATTTTAGTTCATTTTTCTTTACTTTATTATTGGAAAAATAATAATTTGTGCACCTGGTCACTTAGAGTCCTGGTTTCGCGCTTATTTCATATTTTGTGAGGTTGGTGTATAAGCATCATAACTCCGCCTATGCTAGCAGTACGGTCTATGTTGTAACTTGTTTCGGTATAGTCTGTATTGTTTGACTATAGCAGGTCCCAAGCCCTGGTAAAGGAGGAGGGTTGTGATAGGTTTGGCAAACCAACTTAAAAAACCCTGCCATTCGTGTGGAAATGAAACTCAATCAGGATTCGTTGGGGCGTATTTTTTATATGTATTTTTGGTTCATATGGCTGGGTTTCATTTCTAGCCTACCCCAACTTTTGTGGGACTAACGACTTGGCTGTTTTTGTGTATAACCATCATGTATCAAATAAGAAGCACTTAAAACTGCTTATTCTACACCTGAAATAAGCACTTTAAAATAAGCAATCTGGCCTTAAGTAGGTAGTGAGAATCGAGGAATTATTGAGTTTTAGTCTATGCATGAATGTTTGATTCTATGATACATATAGTAGAGCTATATAGTAAAAACTACTTCAGTTATATTTTGTTGCTTTTTGGTGTTTTATCCGTGTGACTGATGCTTCGTATCATGCTTGTGAAGTGGCAAAAATGCCCAAGGATAGGAGATCTTCGTCTCTTGATAGGTGTAGGGTATCTCCATATTCAAGGTGCTACAAAAATACTGAAAGAAGGAAGCCCAAGTCTCCGACTTTACCAATTGGAGACGAGAATGAATGGGAAGAAGCTAGATGCCCGATTTGTATGGAGCATCCCCACAATGCTGTCCTTTTGCGTTGTTCTTCTCGTGAGAAAGGATGTCTTCCATACATATGTAACACAAGTTCCCGTCATTCAAACTGTCTTGATCAGTTTCGCAAGTCATCTAATAATGAGGGGGCTGAAACTAAGCTCGTTTGCCCTCTCTGCAGAGGTCAAATCAACGGGTCAATTGTGGTTAGTCCTGCTCGCCAGTTCATGGACTCTAAAATAAGAAGTTGCTCACTGGATACCTGTGATTATGCTGGAAACTATTCGCAGTTAAGAAAACATGCTAGGTCGAAACACCCTCGCGTTCGCCCAACAGATGTAGACCCTGAACGAGAACTCGAATGGCGAAATTTGGAAGAAGATATGGAACAACAAGATATGTTGAGTATGCAGTTTGATTTTGATGAAATTGATGATGAAGTTATCGAGGAACTCTTGGATGGTGTTTCTGATATATCTAGCCCAATATGGGATCACGGCTTGGATTACATAGACTTCTTAAGTACTTTCGATAGTGTTCTTCCTGAAATGGGTATTGGAGAAGTCAATAGTCTTCTTTCTGATATCGAAATCGATATTGAAGAAGTGAATAGTCTTTTTTCGGATGAATGGTCTAATACAATGTCCTTTTTATCTTCACAAGAGTCAGAGAGTAGAGATTCTGGTAGGTCAAGAAGTGCGCGTGCTAATAACAGGTTACCACCAAGGCCAAGAGAGAATCCCCCAACTACTAGAAGCAGGACCAATACAAATCGCAGACTGAGGACCAATAATCAACCGAATTCACGTAACCGTCAGGGTCAGCGGGGAACTACATGGTTTACTCTTGATGACATATGGTCAGACCTTCCCTAGTTTTATGTCAATTTCTTCAGGGTTGCTGTAGGATTCTGAGTCGGGCTCAATGACATTGTTCGGATCTTTTCAAAAAAAATGAAAAAACTGCTTGTGTGTTTTTAGACCTGCTACTAGTATTTCGGGTTTCTAGTATTATGCGTACTTTGATCATTTACCTTGCTTTATTGATCATATATGTATTCTGAGTTACTTGGTCTGTAGAACTTGGCAGCTCATGGATCTTTTTCCCTTTTTTTCTTTGTTGTATGTGATAAATTTGTCGTTCTTTTGTTCTTTTTTCTAGAGTAATGATCTTTAGTGGTAATCACTTTACAAGCCAAGATATCTTCTTCCGTACGAGTTGTAGTCTAATTGATGGTTCAAGGGATCATCAGGTACGAGTTGTAGTCTAAAAGTTTGATGCATTTTATCGAACTAAGGCCATCTGGAAAACTAGTCAAATGTGTATGCAAGTACGTGTCGCTGACCAAATTCATGATACATTTTCTCGGATATGAATCAAGAAAAACTTAAGTCATCGAATCGACTTTAGATTTGATGTTAAAGCCGTCTGGTCGACATCTAGAACAATCAAAGTCTATGGGGTTTCTTAGAAGCTTACTGCTAACAATGTAGTCAATCTTTTATGTTAAAGCATATAGGTCGTATAAGTGATCCATAGTTTATTCTTATTAAAAAGGATAATCTTTACGTGTGATACATGACTTGATATTATTAGTTGAACTTATCAAATAGTCGCCCCTACAAAAGAAACGACTGAATCTCGTGATCCAAAAAACTGACACAAGCAACACAAGGGGATCATGATCCATGACTTATCTCAAGGTTATAAATAGCGTGAGGCGTGACGTGGCGACATAGCCAAGCCTGACGTCTTTACGAGCCATGACGAGTCATGACGTTTTTAAGGCATGACTTAAGGCGGCACTAAATATGAAAATATTTATAAATTTATATCATATTACAAATATATTGAGCTTACAAAAAGTGTCATACATAAAGAATAAAATCAATAAACTATCTTTGCATGTAATCTTTTTCATTTCTATATAAAAATACGATTTTTATCAAAATTGAATTCAAAAAAGCCTCCACGCATCACGTTTTATCGCGTCTTATCACGTTTTTTCACTCATCTCACGTCAAGCCTTAAGCCCAAGCTTTGGTCTATTGCGTGGCGTGAAGATCACGCCTCACGCCTTTGCGTGGCCTTTACGAGGCCTTTGCGCGCCTTTTAGAACCATGTGTGCACCTATGAAATTTGAAGATATTTAAAATGGAATAGTAAGGATGGAGCAATTTAAACACGTATCAGAAACAAACTTTTTCAAGACGAATGGACGTGTTATCACACTACGTCAATAAAGTGTTTTTTCAAATATTTGGAAATTGTGGTGTCACATTTTCATACTTTCATATTTCCAGATATATTAAACAAACCTTTATAAGGCTGCCCAGTATGGGCCGGACGACCGACTCGGTCGCCTTCGATCGAAGTCGGTCGCTCTTATAGTGGGGTGTCGGTCGCGACTGAAACGCCGGAGACTGAATGGGTCTGATAGTCGCAGGCACGACCTCGGTCTTGTAACAAGAGTGCAAAAAAAAAAAAAATCCTAACGTCTATTTTTATGTAAAAAAAACTTTTTATTTTTTATAATTTAAATAATTTAACCTTATAAATACCCAACTTATTACACCATTTTATACACACTTTTAACCTATTTACTCTTATACTTCTCATTTATAAAACACACAATGACTTCCTCTTCAAACCGTCGTGGAGCTGCCAAGACGACACTACCATGGACAACAACGGAAGAAATAACGTTGTGTACAGCTTGATGCAACGCGATGGACACGTACGCGACGAGAGACATACATTCTAGAAAAGGGTTTTGGGAGGAATTTTTTGCTAACTTTGAGAAAGATATGGGAGGAACTATTCGAGGATACGATGCCATCGTCTCGAAATAGAAAAATTCGATTCGTCCAAAAGTTGCTTCTTTTAGTGTCGTTTACGATAGTGTCCGACGGATGAACGAGAACGGGTCTTCTGACCTCGTTTTGTTTTAAAGTGCATTATTCAAATATCAAACAGGTTACGGACAACCTTTCACAATGGAAGCGTGTTGGGGAATTTTGAAAAATCATCCAGCTTGGTCAGAAGTTGAAGTGCCATTATACCAACGTCGTAATAATTAGTTTAGATTAATGTAATGTTTTTTTATGTATTTGAATAATTATGTATTGTTTTTTAATGTAATTTTTATGTATTTGAATAATAATGTAATGTTTTTAATATTTAATGTTTTTTTATGTATTTGAATAATAATATATTGTTTTTAAATTTCAAATTTCAAATTTCAACGGCTAGTTTTTTTTTATTATAAATACCTCTTTCTATCATTCACCTTCTCCCACAACTTCTTAAATTCTGTATTTAAAGTTTAAAATCCAACAACTATAGATAAGAAACCACCGATGTCTACCATTTCTTCAATGCCAACGATCGAGGAAAAACCTGATGTACATGAGATAGGTCCATATCTCACTGAGGAAGAGTACCAGCAGTTACTTGTTGATGAAGCAGCATTCAAATAACACTTAGAAGAAGAAGCGAAGGCGAAAAAAGAACGAGAAATCTATGACAAAGAATTGGAGGAGTTTCTGAAGGCACAACAAGCTCATGATGAGTTATTCAGGATGGAATGTGGGGTGAAATCTGATTCAGAATACGAAACAAATTAATTTAGGAACTAGTCGTTTTCAATAATCTAGGAAACTATTTATGTAATGTTTTTTTATTTTTAGGTAATGTTTTTTATTTTAATGAATGAAAATTAAATTTGAAGTTTAAAAAAAATGAAGATCGCCCCATAGTGGCACTAGATGGCATGTAGGTCGCTGGAGAGAGAAAGCTGATGTGGCGCCGGAATAAGTAGGTCGCGACCCACTACGATAGTGGGCAGCCTAAGTGGTTAAAAGAATATCAGAAAGATAAACTGTTCACGAGTCTTACGCTACTCATAATGGTCACATCGAGTCATATTTTATCTCAATATCACAACAACTTTCTTTCTTTATTTGCATCTTCTCACTCCTCACTTTACACCCACAAGATAACAATGGTCACATCACCTCACATTCCAACTCATATTATTTATTTATTTAAAACTAAATTTTTTATTCATAAATATAAAACATTACATAGATAATTTAAAACGTAAACGTACGAAATAAAAAACGTAAACATTACATATATTATTAAAATCCTAAACTAATATGGTAAATTCCACCGCTCCTTGATCGACCGCTTTATATTCAAGGCCATTTCGAGCTGTGCTCCAGTCAAATGATCAAGAGGCTATAAGTGGAACGTTTAGTCTTGATGACATTGTTTCATGTCTCGCATTTTTAACTCTTGTTCCCTTAGTTGCAACTCCCTATTTCTAATTTCTAAAAACGATTTAACGTTTTGTGACTTTCTTTCCTTGTAGGGCGCTTTGAGACCCACATACTCGTTGACCATCAACCTAGCCAACGTTTTCTCATTTCCAGATAGTGAAGATGCCGATGACGACGCCCATTTCTTCTTTGCCATGTCTTGTCCATGGGACGTTGAACTTCTTGCACATCCTCTTCGTCGTCTCCAGCCTCCGTATTCAAATTAAAAATACCCTCAGCTCACTGTATGTTGAACGAACTAGAGCCCGAAGACTTGTTTCTCTTGTTCTTTTCCTCTCTACTTGCTTCAAGTCTAGGATTACCATCGGCTTCCATTTTTCATAATCTTTTAATTCCTTCCAGCAATGCTTAAGTGTAAACAAGACACCATATCCAGCTTGGTATTCCAAAAGTGCCTGTTGGGTGTAATCCCCGTCTCCGGCTCCACTTACCGCCACCTGATTGACGTTATGGTACACACCACAAAATTGAGCAACTTTCACCGTTTTCCATTTTCTGTTCATCATATTGTATGTCTAACGTTGAGTTATAGGATAATTTTTGTGCATGTGCACTATAATCTTAATCCAGAAACCCTCATCATTTCTCGTATTACCTTCAACGACAGCTTCGAAAGTACGAACCCAAGCTTTGCACAATGCAATTTCTTCTTGAGTGGTCCATGGAGTACACTATTGTTCGTCGTCATTTTGAACAGTCTTCTTCGATTGGCATCTTTTTGACATCTTCTTCGTTGGTGTTGGGACTTCTTCAACCGACGAGTCCTCACGAACGGGCATGGAATCTAAAATTTGAGGGGAGTACATAGGCAAATCATCCACACTAAATGAATGAATGAGAGAGATAGGTTGGTTCATATCTGGGTGTGATGAGGAACCACCAACACCGATTTGTGTCGTATGAGTTATGGTAAGGGTTTGGTTGGTATGGGTTGTAATTATTTTGTTGTGGAAGTACGAATGGTGGGTTTCCATAAAATAACGTTTGTGGTCGGAAGTTGATTATTTGGTTTGACGGTGGAGTATTTCCGAGATGGAATATTTCTTCGAGTGTTGGGGGAGTGTTTCAGGTAGTCTTTTATTGTTGACGTTTTGTGTTTTGGGGGGTGTTTTGTTGAGACATTCTGTAAATAAGATGGTAGTATCTAAGTAGAGAGTATATAAGAAGTGTTAAGAAATGTTGAAGTTTATGGGTATTTATAGGTACTAAAATGATATTGGGTAAAAAAGTTATATTAAAAAAGGTATAATATCCGTTGGGGGGGGGGGGGGGGACATTTGCACACTACCCTATTCGGTGAGAGTCTCACCTTTGGATTGTGTTTTTCTCATGTCTCACACGTGAGGGTGGGTGGCCACAATGGGGTGGCGCGTGACAACCCACCTCACGACCACTCACGCGGTATCATTGCAGGCAGTTTTATAATAGCTCAAATTTATTGTTTAAAAATTTGTTGTTTATATTTTGGTACTACTTGTTTGTTTCGAGTTAGTTGTTCTTATTAAACTAGTGATAATATAATATGCACGTACGGGCATTTATATAAATTTTTTTGTTATGATATAATATTGATTAATATTTGTCATCTTCTGAAACTTTTATAAATAACTAGTTTCTTGAGTGTATTTTTTTTCATATCATAATTACTCGTGTTTTTATTTTTGATATTTATTATCGCGTCAAAAGTGATTTTAGTTGTATTAGTTTTTAGTCACGTGCATATTATAAAGCTATAATACCCGTGTACATACGAAGCTTTACACAAAATTTTTATTTATTAATATCGATTATTACGCGTGCTTTAAGTATAGTATTTAATTCCCCGTTAATAATAATGTTAATACAAATAATGCCTAAAAACGTTATTTATATTTTTCGACCTCTCAACGTTTTGATAATAACAAAATGTAAAAACGTTTACAATAAAAATGAACGTTTACAAAATATTAAATGTAAAATTTCATTTCTAAGATTAGTGATCACTTAAGGTATGGACAAACAAAATAATTAAGCATGATTAGTGATCAAGAAAATATTTTTCTCTTAATCCTCAC
>BQNB010031598.1:0-13140 GCA_026074375.1 Tanacetum coccineum | reverse complement strand
ACTTCTGTAGGATTAGGAATGGCAAGGGCGGGGCGGCATCCGATCCCTAGACCCGATTAGAATAACATGCTCCAACCCCCCTCCCCCTCTCCCCCTTAGGGTCGTCTTTAGATGAGTGCAAGAGGTACCATTGCACAGAGCCACCGCTTGACGAGGGCCACAAAATTCTATACACTTCTATTATATATAGACAAAATATGAGGTTTCAGTTTAATTACTTCACACACTACTCATACATGTATATTTTTTTTGTGTTTAAGGGCCTCCTTGTAGTGATGGCACGGAGCCACCAAAATCGCTTCCCGCCCCGAACCCCAATGAAAATCTCCGTTAATGCCCCGAAACCCGATAAGCATGCTCTGCTCCGCCTTAAAAAATTTGGGTTTCGGGTTTCTCCATCGGGTTTTTTTTCCATCGCTAGGAAAGAGATCTAGTGAGAAAAAATTTGAAATGAGAAAAAAAAATTAACTACACATTTCTTCTTATCATTTTCATTTTATCCTAACTCTTATCTCACATCCACCTTTCAATAATAAAACTTTTACATGGGAAAAAAATTGTAACAAACAAGTTATTTAATTCTCCCTTTAGTTATACATCAATTAAATAATAACTTTATTTCGTAGTCACAAAACAAATATTTTAAGAGAATTGCTAGAACCACATAATTTTTACAAAAAAACATCCACATAATGATGTGGCAAAACATTTGACCAATCAATACCTTATTTCTCCACTAAGTCTTTGTTTCATGTCAAATCATATTGTTACACCTCATTTTGTGAAAAGTTTTTTGTAAAAATTATGTGGTTGTAGCATTACTCATATTTTAAATCCGATGCAACCGCGCTAATAAAAATAACTCATTTTGATAAAGTAGATGTCATTTGTGTGTATTTTGGTTGCAGCTTTTTAGTTTAGTTAATATATGGCCTTTCTAAAAACTTTACTTCGTAGCCACAAAATAAATATTTTTAAATCCGTTGCAACCGCGATAATCAGTGTTGCAAAAATCAGCATAGTCAGACGATTAATCGGCGCCTAGGCACTAGGCGGGGATTAACCGCCTTGATTTTCACTAATCGGCCTTATTAAGTTTTGGTCAAGAATCGGTCAACATACCGATTAATCGGATAAAAATCGGTCAAATCGGGCATAAATCGGCAGAATCGAACATAAATCGGCTAAATCGGCCAACTCGGTTACGGATGAAAATCGGCCATATCGGGGATTAATCGGCGAAATCAGACAAAATCGGCTAAATCGGGAAAAGTAGGCATATATTTTCAATATTTTATAATTTTATATATAAAAAGTCCAATCCGATTAATCCCCGATTAATCTCCGCCTAACTGATTAATCGCTAGGCGTTACCCAGCCGCCTAGCTAGCGCCTAGCGATTTTTGCAACCTTGACGCTAATAGAAATAACTCATTTTGATAAAGTATATTTCATTTGTGTGTATTTTGGTTGCACTTTTTAGTTTAGTTAATAATTTTTTGCTATAAATCTTTGATTAAATTTTAAAAATTAGTTTTGTATATATTTCATTACAATTGAGAAACAAAAAAAATTAGCTTATTTCTCGATTGTAATGAAATATATGCAAAACTGATTTGTATGATATATTTGACTTTAATAGTTTTGTTTTACTTTTTCATGAACACTAGAATTAAGATCAAATTCTAGCAAGTAACTAGAAAGAAAAAAAGAAGTTACATAGGATTGGAACATGCCTTGATTGGATAAAAATCCAGTCTACCAAATTTGATCGAAATTCCTATTCCTGTTACAAAAGTAAAAGTGAGAGAGAAGTTTAATGTGTTTTAAAATAGCGTTTTTGCGAGGAGGTTTAAATCAAAACATACACCATTCCGATATTTCCATATGACCACATAGTAGATTGCATGACAGTGTCGAAGCAATTTTTCAAGGAATTGTCGAGGTTGACCTTATCACTTCACTACTTCATGATGTCAGCCAGAACTTTTAGGTCTAGTTTGTTTTTTTTTTTCAACCAATACAAAAACCCTTAACAGTATTATCATACTTTAAATATGGTTAATTAGATCACTTGGATTAATAGAAAGATAATTGAGTAATTGAAGAATTTATAAAATAAAAGAGTTAGGATCAAATAAGAAGAAAACTTAAAATGATAATGATAAGAAGAAACCACAACCACACATTTAAGATGCACCTACAAAAATGGATGCATCTTACATTAAAATTCTCTATCCTATTTAAAATGTGTGGCTAGAAATCCTTCTTATTCTTCTCATTATAGTTTTTCTTTTCACCGGATCCCTACTCAAAATACAAATAAAATGTAAGATAAAGATAAAATAAGAAAATCAAACCTCTTAAATGAAGTCTAGTAATGATTCTAATTTAATTTATGGAGTATCAAATTAACTTAATAAGTTACTCTTTGTTTCTATCACGCCAAAACTTAGTGTTTTTTTCCTACTAATAAATTGTAGGTTAGGATGTAGAAATATAAAATGCTCAAATTTATCAAGTATTGTACCAATCAACTGAGCCTTGGCTCAGTTTGTATCATTCTCCCACTATAAACGCTCAATTCATCGGTTAAATGAGGGCTATTTGAATATTGGCCTGGGTTCAATCCTAACTCATGACTAATTAGGCCAACTAGGACAGGTGCTGATTGCCTAGGGCTGGGTCTAGGGGTGTTAATCGAGTCGGGTTGGTCGGGTTCGGGTTCAATCGGGTCGGGTCAACTCGGGTTGATGTTAAAAAAAACATACCCGAACCCGACCCTATTTAGAAGTCGGGTTAGTCGGGTTCGGGTCGAGTAGGGTCGGGTCAACTCGGGTCGGGTCAACTTCCCTGTGGGTGTTTGTCGGGGGTTCACGGCGGTGGGGTGTTCGGGGGCGTCGCGTCTTCGGCGGAGAGTGATCGGGTGGGTCAACTGAAGGGGTGGGGTTGTATTTCAACTTTGTGTTCCGGCGTCTGGAGCCATTTTATAGATATAATAAATTTTAAGGTGTTTTTTTGTAGCCAAAATACACTACATTCATTTAGCCAAAAATAATAATAGGAATAAAAAAGATAAAATTTGCAACTATAATTACTGCTGTGCATGATCGGCTTCTTGGTTAGGAACCAATAATATTATTGTAGTTGATACACATAACTTGTTGTCACAGAACCAAAAAAAATTGTAGAAACCAAACTTGTTGTCACATAAAGTGCAGAACACTATATGATAAATAAAATACAATTCATACATGATACAAGAAGCTTTCATCCATATTGCAATTTTAGCATCCATTACACATCACATTACAGTACGTAATTAGCATCCATTACACGTCAGTAGGTAATTAACATACCTTACACATCATATTACAGTTTGCATTTGTTTAGCATTCATAATGCAAATTTATAATCCACAGAATAAGCTTGGAATCCACAAAATAAGCTACCAGTCCACAAAATGAGCTTATATTCTCTAAACATAACAACCTTCTGAAATTCTTTGATCTTCAATAATAAAAGCTTTCATCTCCATTGACATCCCTTTTAGAGCTACTACCTTCATCTTCACTGGAATCTACATGAAAGTGACATAATTAGCAACGCACGACACATCAAAATTGACAAATACTAAAAATAAATAAACCTACCAATTATTATCGCTTCACAATCTTCTTCTTTTTCCGGAATTCTATCCTTATCCTTACGAAGCCAATCTTGGGTACAAATAAGGCTTTCAATACTCTTGTCACTCAACGAACTCCTAAATGTATCCAACACTCTCCCACTAGTGCTAAAAACCGACTCCGAAGCCACTGTTGAAACGGGAATGGCTAACAAATCTCTAGCCATCAAAGAAACAATTGGGAATCTTGGGCTATTTACCTTCCACCATGCCAATATGTCAAATTTCACATCAGAATCAAATACTTCAATACTTTCACCCAAATACTTATCCACTTCACTTATTGTTGAAGTCGACGTTGAGCTCTTTTTCATCTTGTCTCTCAACCTATCTCTTGCAGGGGGATTTGTTGTCGTATCATCGATATTTGAACGTTTCCCTAACATTGAAGATGAAGTAGATGTTGGAGCATGAATTCTTACATAATCTTGATATAAAGCTTTAAATTGAGCATGAATGTAACTTTTCTTCAATTCCACCATCGCTAGTCCTTCCATTCCATAATGGTCATCGACCACAATATGCAAAAATTCATCTTTATTTCTTGGATCTAGTAAAAGAGCAAAATATAACAACAGATTCATATTTTCTATCTCTCCATAATACTTGTCAAACTTTTTTTTCATCACCTTAGCTATGTTGTAAAGATTTTCATCCTCCAGAGGTAAATTTAAAACATCACACATCATTTGTTTTCTCAAAAGTTCACGAATAGTAGATAATTCAACAACGAGTGTGTGTGATGTCACATACTTTGTCCCGGAAATCCTCAAAGTAACATCATAAAACATCTTAAGAAATCCACACAACTTTCTAGCTTTGTCCCAATCTTCTGATGTTGGGACGGAAAGGCCTTTTTTGCGAATAGCATTCCCAAAAGTCACGTCCTCTAAATCATATCTATCAAAAGCATCTTCATACGCTTGAGCCACTTCTAACATATTGTAGGATCCACTTCTAACATATTAGTTAGGTTAGAGTTCCACCTAGTCGGCAACATCAGTATCAATTACTTTGTGATAACACATTAAATTAAGAGCACTTTCGGCATCAACTTTAAAATTTCACAATTCTACATACCTACCACACAGAACTACTACCCCTACAAACCCCGCACCGAATTTTTTTTTATTCCATTTAAACCGCATATGCTAAAATTTCTCGAGCGACTTATCAACTACTTTGTACCATCTTGCACTACAAGCATTCAAAATGTGAGCCTCTCTAACTTATGTGAATCCATTTCCCATTCAATAAACAATTGTCTTTTTTGCAAATGTTTTTCTTAAGAAATCAATGGCATTATCGTTTGCACTTACATTATCAACCGATATAGCCAATATAGCGTTAATACCCCACTCATTCACACATGATTCTACCCCCTTCCCAATTTCAACCCCACTATGACCATCAAGACAAAAAAAAGTTCAAGACTTTCTTTTTCAACTTCCATTCATTATCTATAAAATGACCGGTAAGAGCCATGTAACTCTTCTTTTGCACCGATGTCCAACTATGATTCGTAAGAATACTCCTACCAATGTTTCTTTGAATTACATTAAGAACGTATTTTTCTCATCGTCATTACAATTTGTAACAATCTTGTGTGTAGTAAGTAACCTCTGACATGGAACAACAAATAAGGGGTTAGGTTAATCTAGGGCTCATTTAGTTGGAAATCAATATTTTTATAACTTGTCTTGCGAGCAATGTTATATGTTTTGTTGAACCAAATATGCGTTCTAACTGTTTGTGTGTAAACTCTATGAATTCACTCAACGTTTTGTTGCCGTTTTTAAGCATGTATCCTAGGTAATTGCTGTTGATGGCTGGACGGGACAGAACGCGGATATCAAGGACGGTGTATTGGTGAAGTAGTGTCATAAATTGAATTAATGTTTTAGAAGATCAAGACGTGTTGTGACTTTTAGAAATAAATTTCTACGGTGGTATTGGGACCTATGTAACTCTGATCTTTCTAATAAATGAAATTGTGTTTTATAAACGTATCTTTGAACGTTTATTGGGACTCGTGTGCATGTATTATGAAGTAGCACCCCAATTGTTGTATTCCGCTGCGTGTCGTAGTTTGGGGGTGTTACATCAGAGAAGATTGTGGCAGTAGGGCATAGAAATTCAATTGTGTCAAAACCTAAAAACAAAATCGAATTAGAAATTGCATGGCAGTAAATCGTAAAAAAACTTACTGATAAATCATTGGATGTGTTTGTTAGGGATTGAATCGTGTTTTAGTTTTTGTAATGATCCAAAGCATTTGTGTGGTGGCCATTATTTTCTAACTGAAATTGAATTGTGGAGGGTTGAGTTTAGGGTTTGGGAAAAAAATATAGAAACAGGGTATAAGTGAGAATAGTTGTGGGGAGAAACTGATCTAACGGTTCCTAAAAATTGAGGTTTCCATGTGTCATTAATATAAAATTTTGAGTCAAGATCATTCCTTGACAAACCCACCTTTATATAGATAGTAGATAATATATAGATAGTAGATAATATAAGCATATATTTACTGTATATGTATTAATACTCAATTATTGTATATAATAATATAATTGTATATTTATTATGTATATTAATATTCCAACGATAGAATATTAACGGCCGTTAATTAGTTCGTTTACGAATGATTAACTATAAGGCTTTTTATTTAATGGGTAATTAAAAGTAATTATCCATAAATAATTAGAAAAGTCAAAAAGTCAACATCAAGGGGTGTTGGTACATTATGGGGGCCGGATATATGGAGAGAAAAATGAAGGACCAAAAGCGTCAAGATTAGGTAGCTTTTTCCCAAAGCTATGTAACCCTAATCCTAACACTATAAATAGAGGATCCCTAGACCTCAATATCAATCCCATTCCTTTCTTCTCTTCTCCTTGTAATCGAACCAAACAAACAACCTTAAGGGTTTTTGGTTTTTTCGACTACTTGATGTATTCTTGAGCGTTGGTTCGTGGAACTAGCATTCGGGTGGTATTGTTTGACGTGTAGTGTGGATACACGTAGAAGTTACTTCCTTTAGTAACTCGAAGGGTTTTCGGTTTCACATGTATTACACACATGCGTGTACTCGAAGTCTCTGGTTCTTCACGTAGCTTGGTTGCTATTTGGTATGTTTTCTGTTTATGTTTTATGTTAATTATAAGTGTTAAATGAGTTTTATTCCGCTGCATAGCTCCTTTAATATTAATGTAATATTAGGGTTTTAGACCACGATTTCCAATAGCGGCATCATGAGCCGTTCATATAGCGTTATAATTACATTAAAACGGTAAAATACATATAATACACATATTTTGTGATATTTTCTTGCTTTTTATGTGCATATTATTTTAGGAATTTATTTAGTGAAATAATTACTAATATAAAACACATAAAATCTTAAAACAAAAATATGGTATGTATTTTTGGAAGATCCGGCTAGAATAAAAATACATATTTTGAATATTTCTTGCCTTTTATGTGAATACTTATTTTAGAAAATTATTTAATGAAATATTTTACCTTAAATATCACATAAAAATAAGAAATAAAATATGCTTATATTTTAGAAAGATTTGTTTCGCTTATTATAAATGCATGTATTATAATTTGCGATTTGAATATATTGTAGCTTATTTATTGCTTATAAATTGTCAACCATGTATTACGTGCATGTAAACCATGATTATTAAGCTAAATATATTTTATGCATGCTTGTTTAGTATGGTATGCATGAAATCTTTACGTGAATTAATTGGTTAATTGCAAAAGATGAAAAGACTTTTGTTGAATTATTGTTTATTTGCGTAAATGATTTTGTTTAGTTGATTAATTTTGTAAATATGTTTTGCATGTTTATATTATGGCGTTTTCTTTATATATAAAATGAAAAAATGATTTTCAAAATTAATATGGACTAAAAGTACATGATTAAAATACTTATTGTACGTATATTGATATGTACAATTTTGCTAAATCATGGACTGTATACGTAAATTTGTTATTTCTAGCAACGTTCTATAACACATGGGTTTAGTGGTTTCCGCAAGGGAACCCGTGACGGAACAACGCAAGAATAAACAATTTTACATAAACGTTTTAACAATATTTAAAGTATGTCGTAATCATTACTAGGGTTTGATTATTTCCCGTGGAGAATTAACCTTATCCATAGTAAGATCACTTATACATGGAAATATTGTAAACATGGTAACCCTAATTTTATAAATGGCTTGTGGTTTATAAAATTTTGAAATTTTTATTTATAGAAAGGTTTTAAAACAAAAATAGAAATGTTTTAAAATAACTAGTGTTATAAGGTTGTATGCATGCTTCCTTATACACATTTTTGGTAACCTTGTTTTTATCAAAATATTTATACCCTTAAAATTAAGTCATTTGCCATCCAAGTATAAAATCACTTGAGTTTGTTTTTACTCTAAGACAGTCTTAGGTGAATTGCAAAACAAGGTAATATAACAATCGTATGGTCAGACCTGAGACTGTAAAATTACTGATTTTGTATTGGACGACTTATATCGAGTATGGTTGGTCAGACCTTCGACCCGAGGCATACGATGGGGTTAAACATGCTACTTGACATTATAATTCTGGATTATATTGCCTTGTGCCCCATAATGGCTAAGAGTTGCACATGTTGGCAATTATCTCCCGCAGATTACCTTTTGAGTTATACCATTTCTAGTAGATCAATTGCATTAATGGTAGAACGTCAAATTGGATCTTAGACCCTTGTAAAATTAATTGTTTATTTATATAAACATGGGTAGTTAATTTTTAAGGGATGTATTATCAAAAATACTGAAAATGAACTTTGCAAGTTCTTTTAACGTATTTATGCAACGTATACTGTAAACAAAGGTTTGTTTTTATTTATGAAAGACAAACTGTGTCTATTTTCCTTGGAAAAATAAGACTATTTCCTATATTTTTCACTTTTGGAAAAGTTATAATAGGAATGAAATAATTATCTTAAATTCTAATCAAAATCATACTAAACTTCATGTTAAGTTAATTGGACTTCTTATTCTTTCAAGATTGCTTCAATATCCTTATTCGGTTTTGAAATCTTTAAATCATAATAAGAAACTTAGATAACTAGAGAACTTGTGTCTATAGCTACCAAGAATAAAATATCTTTTTGTAAACAAGACATATTTATGAGGTTTGATTGGAAAACAGAAATATCACCGCATACTGTAAAAGGCAATAACTAAAGAACTCGTGTCTATAGCTGTTTCCTTAAATCAGTAAGAGACGTTGCACACCTTTGAGGTAAAGTGAGCGGATAAAGGAGGAATTGCATGCCAATTTTTCAAGTTAATAAACAGCTAAGATGGCTAGAACTTGAACACACTTACTTGCATATCTAAGTACTTGCTTACTAGTCCATGTGACTCACATTAGCAATAATGTGTAGATATTCAATAAATGGAAAGATAAATTGAAATTACTTTCACTAGTGAAGGAACACTCATAATGTTGCCAGATCCAGTGGGAATAATGCATTTTATAAATGAAAATGACAAACTTGCAATGTTGTCAAATTCAGTGGGATTTATGAGTTGTTTACCTCATAGACATCTTACTTTATTTCTGGCTTGGCTTGAAATAATAAATTACTTTCCAAGTGTGAAACATCTTTATTTAGTAAAGAATCATTGTGTATTATCTTTGATAACTTGTTGCCTTTGAGATGTCACTTCCGTTTAATGTTATCTTTGATAGTTATGCACGATTCCTTATTAATCGATGGAATTCTAGATACACTAGTTATGAGCTTGACACTACCATATTGTCGATACAAACTAACTAACTAGTGTGGTGATGTTTTATGCAAAGAAGTTGTACCCTGCACAAGTGGGAGAAATCTTTATTGTGTGCAAGGAACAACTTAGAACATGACTAATGGTTTCTTGACTGCAAAGTAAGAAAACTATCACTCTACTAGGACTCCTACACATTTAATGTATGTAGCCCTATTAAGAGAATGTGTCAAGATAAAAAGGTAAACTACATGATTATGTTTTTTTGAAAATCAAAAACATGAAGTTTGAAATTAACTTGAACTTACTATTAATTTACTTTAGTTTAATAATTGTTATGTCTTCCAGTTAAAGACATGCACATTAAGCCCTTTACTTGTGAAAGACTTATAACGTAAAGTAAAAAAGTTATCTTGTTATGTCTTCTTGGTAAAGACATGTACATGAAGTCATTGACTTGGTCAAAGACTTATAACGAATAGTAATGTATTGCATGTTTATGTCTACTTGTTAGTACTTACACATTAAGTCGTTAACTTGTTCAAAATACTTATAAAATGATGCAATTGGCTTAGTAACACTATTGATACAATTACGTTTTAACTTAAGTTGGTATAATAGGAAAAGCCATAAAGGTATAAGATCAATCTTATTAGAATACCACATTTTATGGTATGTCCAACAAGGGTAATCAAACTCTATATTGATATTGTTTTGATTCTTGATGACCTTAACTTATTTTCTCCTAAAAGAGATCAAGGTTAGATAATTGAGTATGTCGTGGGTATGCCCAATTAGACTCCAACCTAGAAGGTTAATTAAGAGAAATGAGATGTATCTTACTATGTCTTGATTGAAGTTCTAAATTTGGTAAAAATCTATTGGAGATTATTATTGACAAATGCCTAGAACTATTAACTGTTTTTTGTTGGATACCCAAAGGAAAATGGGATACCATTTCTACAACCCACACGAGAAAAAAGTGTCTGTACTCGTCATGCTAAGTTATTTGAGAATAGTCTTAAATGTACAAGAAGCGAGTGGGAGTATTGTAGGTCTTGAATTAACTATTTGTTATCAGTGGTAGTTTGTTGTTTTTGTTTGTTTAGGTAAGGTAGGAGTTTCCGCTTTTAGTGCTGGTTTTGTTTGTGGTTGTTGGGTCGGCGGTTCGTTTTTTCCTATGCTAGGGTTTTTTTTGGTTGTGATTGTATCCGATTTGGTGCGTCACTGTGTGTTTGTTTGCTTTTTGGTGCGTTTGTTTTTATTTCCTATGGATCTGATTGTTGTTTTTCATTTTGCGGTGCTGTGTGTAGTTTGACAGTTTGTTTGTGCGGTAATCAAACCTTTATATAGGATTTGTTTTTTATTCATGGTAACCTTAAACTTATTTAACTCCTGGTATGTGTGTAATTAGACATACCTTTTACCTTTAAAATCGACCATAAATGACCAAAAACGCACATAAATTGCCATAAATATGCTTGTTTTTGTGTTTGTACTGTGCAGGTACCGGATATTCACTAAAAGATAAAAATCGAAGCCAAACCGAACAAAACCAAGCACGGATTTGAAAAGAGCGCGAAAAACTGAGGACAAGGGTACAAAAGGATTGAAAACGGAGCTCAAACGGAAATCACCGGATCGACTCGACAACGTTTGTGTATTTTATGAAGTCAAAACGAAGTCAAAGTCAACCCCGAGATATGGCGTTGGAATGAGCATCGAAAACCGAACCTGAAAAACCAAAAATGTTAAAAGTGGGCCCACCCGTACCCACCTAGTGGGCCCGAGTCAGCCCACTTACCTTTATAGTCCATAAAAACCCTTAAGCCCAAAACCAACTTGGCCCATTCCCTTTTAATAAAATAAACCAAACGGCCCAAGTAGTAACCCAAGCCCAAACCCCTTAACGATTGTTAGCCCCCTTAACCCTACTCAGTTAGTCCACAAGGACCAATATTGAAAAACCATGAATAACCCTGAGGGGGTGGTCCTGCCAAGTCCCCAAAACATTAACCCTACAAGGACGTTTATTGCAATTGCACAATACACCAATAAGGGCCATTTTTGCCATTTGTTTAAACACATCCCCTACACCCTTTTTACCCAGTTTAACCCAAAAACCCCTTTCCTGCCATTTTCACTGTACACCTTTCCCTTTCACGTTTTTCCCTGCAACTCCTAATACACAAAGAATAATCCCCTCTCCCTACCTCCACTAAAACCCCATCACATGATGCCTTGCCACTGTGGCAATCCTAAGTTGCTTAAATTAAATGAAGGGTTAAGATGATTTGTTTGGTCTCCAAGAATTTTCGAGGGCTAGGATGATGTTTGGTTTTGCTCTCACAACACAAACACAACAAACACAAGCTAAGAAAGACTTCCCAGCTTATAAAAGAAGAAGAAGACAGAGAAGTTAGAGAGTAGTTTTTAGAGTTTAGTTTTATTTTTGTAATTTTCTCTTTTTAGTTACTGTTCACTTTGTCGAATTAAGTTTTTTTTAATCTTTTAATTTCAGTTGTATTTCCTGTTTTCTTCTATTGTACTTTACTTTCTTAAGCAAATAAAAGCAAGTTGTATTGTGTTTGTTCTCAACTTTACATGAAATAAGCTGTTTTGAATCAATAAGCTTGTAATAAGCTAATCTTAGCTTATTAAGTTTTCTCTAATTCTCAATTTGTTCAAATGTTATAAAAAGCTTTTTAATACTGTTTTTGTCTATTAGTGTTCACAATTATTCAAATTGATCAAATTTGGAAGCTATGGGAAGTAATAAGCTACATTTAGCTTATTGAGCTTAAAGCTCTTTGGTTTAGAGGCTAGGTGCCAATTAGGTTAATGTTCTTAAGCCACTCATTCATAAAGGGTGGCTAGTTCTAAGACTTCAATTCACAGGTTTCCTCTTCTAAAATTTCATTTTAATATTCATTTAGCTTATTCATGTAGCTTATTTTTTGTTTACCTTGTGCTTAATCCTGTTGAAAATTGACTAGTTAGTTTAGATATTCAAATGATTTCAAGTTGTTGTAGCTAGAATTACTTAAGTTCTCATTTAGTTTTAATTTTGTCATAATAAGTAAGTAGCTAGGTGAGTAACTAGCTTAATTTCATTAATAAGCTTTAGTTTTAAGTGCTCAAATAGCTTAAATAGGTTAGTATTAGACTGAGTAGATATAAGGTTTTGATAGTTTTAGCTTTAAAATAGATTTCAAGTAAGAATTGGTTTGGACAGAATTGGTAAAGTAGTGTTTGGGATAATGCATTTTTGACTTTAAAAGTCAATAATATTCTGTCATTTCCTTTTATACATTTGAGATTTCCATAGTAAACAAGTTTTAATTAGGTTTTAAGAGTTAGTTTGTAGAATTACAAAGTTTTGAGCTTAAAAAGTCCTTTCTAGCACCAAGGCAGTTTAATGCTCAAGTAGTTTTTAAGATTTTAGTGATTCTCACTATTTTAGAGCTCACAATTGAATAATATAGGTTTAGATATATATAGGTAGTGAGTTTAAAAGAGTTTTAACTTAGAAAACTTAGCTTGCATTTAAGTTTTTGGTCAAGTATATCAGCAACAGTTAAAACTATTGTTGTTGTTAACTTTTTTAGCTGTTCTTTAGCTTTTAAAGTTAGGAGTTAGAATTTGGTTTTTAGTATTTCAATAGTG
>BQNB010031597.1:4390-51174 GCA_026074375.1 Tanacetum coccineum | reverse complement strand
TTGACAAGTTTGAAGAGGTAGACTTTAGAAGATGGCATAAGAAGATGCACTTCTTGCTTTCCAACATGAGTATGGTATATGTGCTCACTACTCCTATTCCTGAAGATGGTGAGAATGCAACCGTAAATCAAATCAGGAAGAGGGCTAAGTGGGACAATGATGACTATGTCTGTAGATGTTTGATCCTTAATTGTATGTCTGATTCCTTATTTGATATTTACCAGGATGTTGAATCTTTCAAAGAACTATGGGATTCATTGGAGGCCAAATATATAGTTGAGGATGCATCAAGTAAGAAGTTTCTTGTTAGTAATTTCACCAATTACAACATGACTGATTCAAGACCAGTTATGGAGCAATACAATGAACTTCTTGGAATACTTGGTAGATTTAAACAACATAAAATGAACATGGATGAGGCTATTCAAGTATCCTGTATCATTGATAAACTCCCTCCTTCTTGAAAAGATTTTAAGCATACCTTGAAACATTTGAAGGATGATTTAACTCTTGTCGAGTTGGCCAGTCATCGCGCATTGAGGAGTCCCTCAGGGTGCAGGATAGTGACAAGCCAAAAGGCAACAATGTTGCTAGTTCTTCAGTTGTCAATATGGTGAAGCATAACAACTCCTCCAGGTACAATGACAACAAGTGTAAATATAAACATCATGATAACACAAGGGTTGGTCCTAACAAGAAGGCAAAACCTACTTGTTGGAAATGTGGCAAAACTGGTCACATTAAAAGGGATTGCAAAGGTGTTAATGTTGGCAACAAAGCCAATGGTTCAGGCACAAAGGGTTCAATGGATGGTTTATCTAACTCATTGAAATGTCAAAATATGTTTAATAAATCTCTCTAGGTTTGTTATGTTACATATGTATCTGAAGCTTACTTTGTGCAGGATGATGATGTTGCGTGGTGGGTTGACTCAGGAGCAACAATTCATGTGTGTAAAGATAGATGTTAGTTCAATACCTATGAGTCTCTTGATCATCTGAATAAGCACTCTTCTTCTTGAGTCTCTGATAAAATGATGCTTAATCTCAATGTGCTTTGTCTTTGAGTGAAATACTAGATTTTTCACAATGCAGATAGTACTCTTATTATCAATGAAAATCTTGGTGTTCATAAAGTATATCCATAATCCAGCAATTGATTTTGAATCCAAAGCACCTGTCCACAGCAATTAGAAGCAGCTATATACTCAGTTCAGTATATGGATATTAGCAATATCGGTCTGCTTTCTTGCACTGCTATGGAAAATCAATTAAACTATAGGAATTGACATCCTCCTGTTGTGATTTACTATCCAAAACTTGCTCTACATTGTCTCTGTCACATATATGCACCAAATCAAAAGGTGAATCCTTAGGATACCAAAGGCCTAATTTAGGTTGACCTTTAAGATATCTAAAAATTCTTTTCACAGCATGAAGATGTGAAACTTTAGGATTGACTTGGAATCTTGCACACACACAGACAGTAAACATTATATCTAGTCTTGAAGAAGTAAGATACATCAATGAGGCAATCATTGATCTATTACATATTGCTCATCTTATCTTACCATTGGCTCATCTTTGAGCAAAGGCTTATGGGTTTCCATAGGTGTGCTTGCTGTTTTGACATCACTAAAACCAAATTTCTTTAAAATCTCAGTCACATACTTGTCTTGACTTATAAAAATCCCATCTTCCTTCTGCTTCACTTGTAAGGCTAGAACCGAATGTGAGTTACCACATAGAGTCATTTGAAAATTCTTATGCATTATCTCTCAAACTCAGGGATAACTTCTTTTTGGTAGAACAAATATGATATCTCAAAATAATACTTGTATAGCAAATTATATCTTGATCCCTTCTTGAGAACAAAGTTTTGTATATTTGTCTCTCTGAAAATCCATTGTCCAATAAGTAAGTGGACAAGGTTTCATACCAAGCTCTGGGAGCTTGATGCAGACCTAAAAGAGCCTTTTCTACTTTGTAAACTATGTCAGGAATGTATGGGTTTCAAAAGTTCTGGGGGTTGACAAAACATAGACAATCATCTTCAATCTTTTCCATTTAGAAAAGAAACACTCTTCACTCCATCTGGTACAAAATAAAGTCTTTATATGAGGCATAGGCTAAGAATAACCTTATTGCTTCAATTCTTGCAACTGGAGCAAAAACCTCATCATAATCAATTCATTCCTCTTGTGCGTGCCCCTGAGCAACTAATCTTGCTTTGTTCCTGATCACAATTCCTCTTTCATCCAAACTTGTTCCCTATAAAACTATGTTGTTCCTATGGGGCCACTTTTGCCATTGGTAGAGTCAACCCAGGGTCTAAACTTTTGTAATTTTGGCATTACAGAAGATTTTGAATAATTCTATCCAGCTTGGATCCTGTAATGCTTGGTTTACCTCTTGGGGTTCTTCTTGTGATAAGAAAACATGCAAACAGACTCAATTCTGAAAGTCTTTTGATTGATCTTTGTTGTACTAAAATAAACATACTTGTGCAGTCTTATTCCTGTAATTCTTCTGGTTTGAGGTGGTGTTCATTATATCTCCAATGATTTGTGAGAGAGGATGATCCTTGTGAATTCTGGTAGTTGGAATAGGACGGACAGGGATATGTGAATCCAAATTAGTCATGTCAGCCTTTGCACCAACATATTCATCATCTTTTTGAATAGTCATCTCTTAAGAGAAGGTATATTTGATCATCAGCCATCCATTATGTTTTACATCAAACAACATCATCCTCTATGCACGCAGCATTAATCTGGTGGACAAATATTAATAGGTTAATGCTGTTATCACTTGGCTTCATTCTCATAATAACTCTTTGCTCCTTTGCACTTTAAACATTATTTCATCCTTCTTTTCCTCTCCCCTGATGGTTTGAATCCAACATCAGGAGAACTCCTTTGAGTTGGACGAATTTAGTAATCTTGAGACCATAATTGGTAGTAGTATGTAGTCTTGGCCAAGTACGTCTTTCTCCCAACTTGTCTGCATCAACATTTTCTTTTGGTACAGGCATTACCATTAGACTGTCCCATACAAACAACTGGCTTATAATTCATAGATTTTATTAGAGTATCAATATCAAAAATGGCAAGTTGGTCTTTATTTTTATATTACTCCTATGCAACATTTTGGTTTAGTTTCAAGGAAAGTAATGTGCATTATTCCTTTCTATTATACTGGTTCTATGTTAAATACTTCTATATGCATTTACTATTACAGACGTACCACAAACGAATCCATCATCAGCCTTCCTTAAAAATTACCTAGGTGTCTATGGTGTTAAGAAATAGTAACAAGACACCCAAATGGTTCTCACTGGAAGCTTAATGGCATGTTGTCTACCTATGAAAAAGTTCATAAGGTATCTGTTGTGAGGCGTAATTACACAATACCCTATTTATTACATAACACACTAGTATTAATCTGCTTCTGCCCAAATGTAGTAAGTAACTTTGAATCAGCAGCATAGTCCTAGCGCATCTATTTGTGTTCGTATTTTTCCTTTTAGCTACTCTATTTTGTTTGGAGTCCTAACCAAACTCTAAGTTCACTCTTAATCCCTTTCAATCTCACAGATGCTTCAATTCTTTACTTTCTTTTTAAAATTCAGTTCCATTATCACATCTTTTTTTTTTTTTATTGTATTATTTTAACTCTTTGATTTTTTGATTATTCTATTATGTTATAAAGACTTAAGGATTTCATTGGTCTCATCCTTAGTTGCTAAAAAGAAAACCCAACTAAATCTACTAAAATCATCTGTGACAACTAGGTAGTACATCATTTTCATTATACTCTTTACAAAAGTTGGACCAAATAATCATCGTGCAACATTTGTAATGGTTGGCTGATTGAACACTCAGTTTTCGTTCTTACAAGAGCTTTATGTTGCTTTATTATTGACAAGCAACACCATGTATGATCTTTTTCATAATCTTGAAGGTAATCCTCTTACAAGATTACCCCTCACAAGTTTGTTCATAGTTTTGAAATTAATATACCCCAGCCTCCTATGCCAAAGATTAGACTCATATAATGTGGCCTTTGTAAAGAGACAAGTTAGACCTCCTTGAGGAACAACATTTCTTAAATCAACACAATACATGTTATCCTTTCTAGGAACTTTAAGCAAAACATGATTTTTATCAGTTAACTTAAAGTCAAAAGACAAAATAAACTCTTCAGTCGTCAGTAAAAAGGGACATGTTCTTTCTTGTTTTATCACACTTTGTGAGGGGACACTGAAGAGGTTAATTAAGCTCCTTAACAAAAGTACACATTTCTAAATACAATTTACTGTCCTGATTTCTACTTTACCTGTATTTTACTCCTTTGAGTTTCCACCAAAGGCAACAAATCCACCATCAATTTCTTCATAATCTGAGAGGTAGGACTTGTTTCCAGTCATGTGCCTAGAGCATCCATTATCTATAACTTTTTTTTTGCAACTCTAGCTGTGGATTGCCCTGCACAAAAAGTAAGAAAATCAGGCTATCTTGAGGACCTAAGCTTAAAACAGGGACTTTGGATATGCTTGGGCATCATAAATAGTCAAATCTTTTAAAATTCATTGATGCACCATTGTGTCTAGAGACATGATCTAAAACTTTGTGCTTTGGTTTCTAGACCCAACATGCTGAGGCCTTAACAACATTAGCCTCATTTCCCTTATTATTACTTACTACTACTTTTGGCCCAGTAGTAGTAACATTTCCCCTAACAGTATTAACTTTTTCATTGAAATTACTGTTCTTATTTGTTGTAAACTTGTTAAAGGGACTACTAACATGTGAATGTGCTCTTTTAAAAACATTTGATGCTGGCCTTGCACAATTCACTGTTGGTCTTTGGTAGAGCAGTATTAATTGGTCTGGCAGTATTAACTGATACTGCTGCTCTTGAAGAGTTTTGCCTAGCAGTATTAAGTGTTTTAAGGCCAGATTTCATTAAGACTGCTCTTGGAACAAAATTTCTTTTTGGATGAGGGTGAGTAATCTTTTGAGAATTCTGGTGATTCACCCTTCTTGCATTGTTCCAAATAGGTTTTTCCACCATTTTCTTTTCATAAAAATCACAATCTTTGATCAAATGGTTAAAACTGCCACATACAAAGCAAGCTTTATTTTTAAACTCAAAATCACTTCCCAATTTCTGAGTCATCAAATTATTCCAGTTTCTCTTGTTACCTCTAGGACTTTGACTATTTTTCCTAAGGTATTTAGCTTCCTCCTCTACCTTTTTAACAGACTCCCTAGATGATTTCACATGCCTTGAAGATTTAACTAAATTTTAATTCTAGCAATTACTGGTTTTCTCTGTTTGGACTTAGACATAATCTCCATCCTTCTTTCTCAATTTCAGATAACCAGTCTTCAATAATTGTTCACTAACAGACTTGGTTTGAATCACTAGTATTAACTTCACTAGTGAAGCTACTTTTACACTATTTACAGATTCACTAAAAACTTATTCATCTTCAACAAAAGTCACCAAATCAGGTTTAACGGGCATAAAGTTCCCATATAGGGAGGGGGAATAGCATGATCACATTCACTTGTTTTGATACTTATTATTCACACAAATTTAATCCACTTCACTATCAGACATTTCAATATCAAACACTTAACTATCATACCCTATATAAATTATTTTTTTTTTTTTACCCCCCAAAATCCAGACTTGAGATTATCACTTATTTGACTATTTAACAGTTTGCTTAGATTCTTAGATGACTTTTCAAACTTTTCTAAGGTAAGTTTTAAATCATCTCTTTCTTTTTTAGCTTTTTCAAATTTCTTTCTAAGCTCTGTTATGGCATTATCTCTTAACATAACATCAAGTTTTAAAATCTTTATGTCTACTTCAAAAATAGCCTCATTCTTTTTATAAACATCTAGTCTAGCCTCTACAGATTCTAGACCTACTTTATAAGCTACTACATTTAATCGAGACTTATTAAAATCTTTTGTCAGATTATCTTAATGTTCTTTAAGAGTTTCATAAGATTTTAAACATGCTTTAGAACAAGTTGATACCTCAGGGTCTGAGCTTGAAAAACTTGAAGAACCTAAAGAAGTATAAGCCATAAGTGCAAAATTTGTTGGACCTTCTTTAGCTTGGTCACTCCAGTCATATCCAAGACCATCACATTGATAAACCAAGGCTTTGGATGTAGTTTCCTCAATAGGGACAGTTCTTCTTGTAGCCTCCTTGTTCCTTTTTACTTTCTGAAACTTCCTGGGGTGCCTGCACTCCCTAGCAAAAATGACATCTTCTGTGGCAATCTATAGATTTCCACTTGGTTCTTATCTAAACAATGGTATCAGTCATTAACACATAGTTTGCTTAATGTCTTCTGGAGAATCTCCTTTTCTCTCATAGACAGCATTGCAATCTGTCACATCAAAATCCATTTCCTTAAATATAACTCATACTTATCACATAAGTAATCTTGATCTTCAAGCAATCTTTATCTTCTTAGCATTAACTCTTCCAGCAGTTGTAATCTTTCAGCAGCATTAACTTTGTATGAGCAGCATTAATTCTGAACTACAGCATTTCCCGTAAATATACACCAACAACACTTAAATGAGCATCACAAGAGTTGTAACTACTTAGGAATATTTTTCTATCCCTTCCATTGGCAATACTAAGTTAAACTAGCAGTATTATCTTTATACTAGCAGTACTATATATACTAACAGTAGTAATTATGAACTAGCTGTACTAACTTTAATACTAGCAGCACTAACTACTTGGTATATATTTTAGCAATGTTTATAACAGTACTGACTTTGTTACTGACAATATAACTTTCCACTAGCAGTCTTAACCACTTAGAGTTTTTGGTTAACAACAGTAACCATTCACTGAGCAGCAGTAAGTCCAAACAGCATCTTGAAGCTTTTAATCCCAATAGTCATGTCTACTTTAAGAGGATGCAAGATATGTTTACAGGACGGGTTAATCTAGTTTTTGACATGGACACTGAAAAGTGTAAGACTTGCATGGTGATCAAAATAAATAAGAAATCCATTTCAAAATGTAAACGTGAAACTGGAATTTTGAAGCCTGATCCTACAGTGATTTATGTGATCTGCATGCTACTCCTTCACTAGGGAATAAAAATACTTTGTGACATTTATTGATGATGCTTCTAGGTTTTGTTATGTTTATTTATTACATTTAAAGGATGAGCATTAGATAATTCAAGTATTCAAAAAAACTGGAGTTGAATTACAACATGGGTCCCAAATCAAAGGATTTAGGAATGATAGGGGAGGTGGGTTCATGGAAACTCTATATTTTTTTGTCTGTGGTATTATCCATGAAACGAATGCTCCTATATCCATTACAAAATGGTATATCTAAAAGGAATAAAATAGGTACTAAATAAGAAATGGTTAATTCCATGTCTGTTACAATTTTGGGCTGAATTTCAAGTGTTATAGGGTGAAGGCTATGTTAACTAACAGCTTGTTAGTATTAAATAAGGTTCATAATAAAAGGAACATGATAACCCCTTATAAACTCTGGACTAAAAAGAAACCAAACCTGAATTACCTTAGGGGTTAGGGGGTTATAGGCAGTTGTAAGACTCCATTTATCTAAAAGCTTAAAAACTTTGGGTGAAAGAGCATTAAATGCATTTTGTTGGTTTGTAAGCATTCCAAGGCTTTTAGGTTCTATATGATTGAGCCTAATGATTTGTTTCAATTATCTATTATAATTGAATCAAGGGATGCTAATCTTTATGAGATAGGTTCTCATCAGTCCCTAGTTCAAGTTCAAGGGACTCCTAATGGAACTAAAGACATTGGTGGTTCAGTGGTCAATAAAGAGGTCACTGAAGAGGTTGTTTAGCAACCTGAACCTGAGCTTAGAAAAAGTAAAAGGAATAGGACTCCAAAGGATTTTGGACCTAAATTTCAATTATACTTAATTGAAGGAACAAGGGATGAGGTCTCTGACCAACACTCCTATTGCTTTAATGTTGAGGATGATCCTGTTAGCCTCAATTTATTGAGTCGAACAAGGAAGCTCGGTCACTCTATGATGGAGCTTCGGTCTTTAATTAGTTAATGTTGTAATAGAATAATATCGGGAATCAGGCTCGATAGTGAATCTAATATTGTATATGTTTTGGGTTTAATCCCAAACAAAACCCGAGCCCGAGTCCTAGTTAAATATCCCTCGCGTCACATTAAATGTGTAGGGGTATATATATAGATATTTTCTTATATGAAAATATCTATTCTCACAAATATCTTATTTTCTAAAATTAAAATCTCTCTCTCTTCCTCTCTCTCTAAAAAAACTAACATCTATTTTTCTAAATAACAAATTTCCCATTTTCTAGTTTCTTAGTTCTTGATTCGTGTTATGAAGTGAAGTAAATCGGGTCCCTACAATTATCACAACAGTTCAGACCTCGCACCACAACGACAAGAGATGTCTGTTGAAAATGTCTCTTCAGGCCTCGTTCCTCAAGGACAAAAGGCGTCAGATTATGACAACTCTGACCCCGTGCCCCCAAGACAAAATGTTGTTCCTACAGCAGAGAAGACAGATTCGTCACAACAAGGGTTGGAATTTCTCTTCAGTCCTTTACTTGAAGAATATTACAATCCAACACACGGTCAAGCTGAGGAAAACAACAATGATCAAGCACCGAATGCATCATTTCAAGAAGTTGAATTTTATCAATCCTTTTTGTACACGGGTACAAGAAATTGGTGAGTCTTCCTCACGCAACATTGATAATACCGATGTGCATTCATTTCAACCACAAAGTCATGATTACCGATGGACCAGAGATCATCCATTAGAACAAGTTCGTGGAAATCCAACCATGCCAGTTCAAACAAGACGACAGCTTGCCACAGATCCTGAAATGTGTATGTTCGCGCTCACGGTGAGTATTGTTGAACCGAAGAACATTAAGGAGGCAATGGCTGATTCTGCATGGATCGAAGCAATGCAGGATGAACTTCATCAGTTCGACAGACTAAAAGTCTAGGAACTAGTCGACAAACCATTTGGCAAGATGATTATAAAGCTAAAGTGGTTATGGAAGAACAAGAAGGATGAAGATCAGACTGTAATTCGCAACAAAGCACGACTTGTTGCTAAAGGTTATGCTCAGAAGCGGGTTATTGATTTTGAAGAATTCTTTGCTCCAGTTGCTCGCTTGGAAGCAGTTCGGATTTTTGTTGCCCACGCAGCATACAAAGTCTTTTCCAATCTATCAGATGGACGTGAAAACGGCATTTCTTAATGGTCCACTGAAGGAGGAGGTTTATGTTGCTCAGCCAGAAGGGTTCGTTGATCCAGATCATCCAGAAAAAGTCTACCTTCTGAGGAAAGCTTTGTATGGATTAAAGCAAGCTCCAAGAGCCTGGTACGATGAACTATCAACCTTCCTGATGTCCAAAGGCTTTATAAAGGTACAATTGACCCAACTTTATTCATGATAAAATACTGGAGATATTCTACTTGTGAAGATTTATGTTGATGACATTAATTTTTGGGTCTACAAACCCTAAATATTCAAAATGATTTGAAAAGTTAATGCACAGTAGATTTGAAATGTCCTTAATGGGGGAGATGAAATTCTTTTAGGACTTCAGATCCACCAGTCCCAAAGGGTTATTTTTATCAATCAGGCCAAGTTAGCTTTAGGGTAATTCTGAAAAAAGTATAATATGGACAAATTGTCACTCCATTGGTTTACCCACCATTGGCTACAAACCCAAACTAGAGGTAGATTTGAGTGGAGGAAAAGCCGTTTTTTTAGACCAATTGATTATAATAGTAAAAAATCGGGTCACTCATGTTACTTGACATCTGTATGACCAAACTTAGTGAAGAAGTCTGCTATAGTGCTCGGTATCAAGCTACGACCAATCAAAAGCACCTTAAGGAGGTTAAAGAAATCTTTAAATACCTAAGCGGTTACCTTTAACATGGGGACTCTGGTATCCAATGGATTCTGGCTTTGAACTAACAGCATTTTCAGACGTGATCATGCCGGATGCCTTGATACTCGGAAAAGCACTTCTGGAGGGATACAAGTTCTTGGTGATAAGCTTGTACGCTGGAATGTCTAAGAAACAAAACTGTACTGCAATGTCTTCAGAAAAAGGCGAGTATATATCCCCCCCCCCCCCCCATACAACATTATGGAGTTATTGAAGTTGTGCTCAGTAATGTGGATGTGGACACAACTTCAAGATTATGGCTTTCAACTACAACATAATTACCGTTGTATTGAGATCTCAGTAAGCCATAGCAAATATCATGCAAACCCCGTACAACATTCACGGACAAGCACATCCATATTCGGTATCATTTCATAAAAGGAACAGGTTGAAATTGGTATAATTGATTATATTTTGTAAGAACTGAATACCAATTAATGCTGTCATGTTTACGAAAGCCTCTAAGGATCGGTTTAAGTATCTTGTCAGAAGGATTGGTATGAGATGTTTGACTTAGCTGAACCAAAAAAAAAACAAAACAAAAAAAAATATGGAGGTTCTGACTAATGGAAGAATGCTGTTTTCCATCATCAAACATCACCATGTACATATTTTTGAGAAAAGCAAAATACAAAAATATAAAACTTCAAAAAGAAAATACAAAATCAGAAAATCAGAAAATTTCCAAAAAGATTCTTCTCGACATGTCTCTTGGAATCGATAACATTTACGTGCTTAGAAATGTCGATTAACATTGACACGGGTGTGTAAATGAAGTTCGAGCGAGAGTTGCAAATAGTTTCAAAACATGTCATTTCTAATTTTCTAAATGGCTTATGTGCAAATATCAGTACATAACCCGGACTTAAAATAAAGGAAGGTTTATAACTTATCCTCACAACGAGAAAATTAACGTTTCTCGGTCTTGAGCTGTTCTTACAAGACATTCAATATCTTTAGCTCAAGAAAAAGGATAGTGTACGTTTCAGTGCGCTTACCCTTACCGTTAGAAGAGAAGTCCTCTAACATTTGGTTTTTCAAAAAGTTGAACACATTTTTTCAAGAATTTCACGATGACAATTCATAATCTTTCAAAATTGTGTGTTTAACGCTCCAACCCTTACAGTGTTTTCAAAAGACAACAATTTTTCAATTGGTCCTATTTTTGAGGGGGAGTTTTTGGAAAAACAAAGTTTTAATGTTCTTGGTACATAACAATGACAATTCTTATGTATTCAAACAACATTATCAAAATGTTCCCAAACCATTCTTCGCTAATAATATTTTCTCCACATTGAATTTTCAGACATATTTTAATCACAAGTATTTTTAAAAATAAGTGTTTATTATTTAATTAAGGGGAGAAATGTAATTAAATAGATCTAAATTGACTCAAAGTGCTGAACAGTAAGAAAAGGTTTTATGTTCGATCTTATAACACCAAACAACATTTAATTCCTTGACGATTCTGAAGTCATAAGGTGGTTAGGTTAGGAATCAATCCTATGATCCAACCAGAACCGGAGGATCTACCCAAGGATAATCCAAAGTTAGAAATAGTAGTCCTTAGGTATGATTGGAGATGAATGTATATGGGAATAATGTCGACTAAGATTGAGCTAACACTGGAACAATCACAACAAGGTGATAGTAATGACGTCTTGGTAAGCATTGAAGGGTTGAAGAATGAAAAAAGAAATGTATGGATAAAGGGTCTAAAGAAAGAAGCTCTCCACACAACTTAGAGAAACCGGGTTAAATACATATGATGTCGAATCACAAGTTGATTGCTGGCATTGAAATTGACATCATGGCTCACTTAATGATGGATCTACTCTTCACATAGGAAATGAGTCAACAGCCCTGACGCATGGACATGGTTGTGTAGATCTTAGGTTTAGTTTTGGAAAGATTGTTTCGTTGTTTAATGTTTTACATGTTCCTAATATAAGGAAGAATTTGGTTTCTAGTGGGGTTTTGAATAATTGTAGTTATGAACAAGTGATTGAATCTAATAAATTTGTTGTATCCAAGCATGGTGTATTTATTGATTTTGGTTATATAAGTAATCATATGTTTAGGCTTAATATTGTTAATGATCTTCATGTCAACCTCTAAACTGAATGATTCAATCTTATGGCATGCTAGACTAGGCTATGTCCACTTTAAGAAGATGCAAGATATATCTAAGGGTGGGTTAATCCCAACTTTTGACATGGACATTGAAAAGTGTAAGACTTTCATGCTCACCAAAATAACTAAGAAACCATTTTAAAATGTCAAACGTGAAACTAAAGTTTTGGAGCTGATCCACACTGATCTGTGTGATTTACATGCTACTCTCTCATTAGGGAATAAAAAATATTTTGTGACATTTATTAATGATGCTTCTAGGTTTTGTTGTGTTTATTTATTACATACTCCATTCGTCTCACTTTTATTGTTCTCATTTGACTTTTTTAAGTCTTTCTTTTGCAACTTTGATCTTTAATTTTTATGTGTGTTATATAATACTTGATGCAAAATATATAAATGGATTGATTTTTAAATATATTTTGATTGGTATAATTTTCATAAAGTATTATATAACACAAACAAAAATACTAAAGATCAAGTTGAAAAAATGGAATTCAAAAAGTCAAATGAGGACAATAAAAGTGGGATGGGTGGAGCACTAAGAATGAAGCATTAGATAAATTCAAAGTATTCAAAACTGAAGTTGAATTACAACAAGGGTCTCTGATCAAAATATTCGGGACTAATAGGGGAGGGGAGTACATGGATACCATGTATTTTTGGTCTGATGTTATTATCCATGAAACGAATGCCCCATATACTCCTCAACAAAATGGTATATTTGAAAGGAAAAAACAGAGTAATAAAAGAAATGGTTAATTCAATGTTATCCTACTCATGACTTAGTCAAGGGTTCTGGGTGAAGCTATGTTGACAGCTTGCTATTTATTAAATAGAGTTCTCAATAAAAGGAACATGATAACCCCCTTATGAACTCTGGACTAAAAAGAAACCAAACCTGAACTACCTCAGGGTTTGAGGCTGTAGGACAGTTGTAAGACTCCTTTATCCAAAGATGAAAACTTTGGATGAAAGAGGCATTAAATGCATCTTTGTTGGATATGCTAAGCATTCCAAGGCTTTTGGGTTCTATGTTATTGAACCTAATGATTCAGTTTCAATTAACTCAATAATTGATACAAAGGATGCTATCTTTGATGAGAATAGATTCTCATCAGTCCCTAGACTAAGTCAGAGGTCCTTGGTAAATGGAACTGAAGACTTTGGTGGTTCAGTGGTCCCTGAAGAGGTTAGTGAAGAGGTTGTTCAACAACCTGAACCTGAGCTTAGGAAAAGCAAAAGGAACATGAATCCAAATGATTTTGAACCTGAATTTCAATTATACTTAATTGAATGAACAAGGGATGAGGTCTCTGACCAACACTCCTATTGCTTTAATGTTGATGATGATCCTAGAACATTTAATGAAGCAATGAAGTCTCATGATGTTGCTTTCTGGAGAGAATGAATTAATGATGAGATGGACTCCATCATGGGCAACAACACTTGGGTGTTGGCTGATCTACCTTCAGGTTACAAATGGATCTTCAAAAGAAAACTAAAGGTAGATATAACTATTGAAAAGTTCAAGGTAATGCTGGTCATTAATGGCCTTAGACAAAAGTCAGGGATAGACTGTTTTGATACTTATGCTCCAGTGTCACATGTTAGTACCATAAGACTGTTGATTGCTATGGTATCAATCACAATCTGATTATTCATCAGATGGATGTGAAGATAACTTTCTTGAATGGTGAACTGGAATAGGAGGTTTATATGAACCAACCTCAGGGCTTCATCATGCTTGGAAATGAAAACAAGGTGTGTAAACTGATTAAGTATTTATATGGACTAAAGCAGGAACATAAGCAATGGCATCAAAAGTTTGATGAAGTGGTTTTGTCAAATGGTTATTTACTTAACCAAGCTGACAAATGTGTATATAGCAAATTTAATAAAACTGGTAAAGGAGTCATCATTTGCCTATATGTTGATGACATGCTGATCTTTGGTACTGATCAAGTTCAACTTGACCTGACAAAGGAATTTTTGTCATCAAGGTTCTCTATGAAGGACATGAGGGAGGCTGATGTTATCCTTGGTATTAGGATTAATCATAAAAGTAATAGAATAGCAATTTCTCAGTCTCATTATATTGAGAAGGTACTGAAGAAATTCAATTACTTTAATTGCACTCCAGTTAGTACTCATATGGATACAAATGAGAAGCTGATACCTAATAATGGTCAGGCTGTATCTCAACTTGAGTATTCTAGGGTGATTGACTGCTTGATGTATGCCATGACTTGTACAAGGCCTGATATAGCTTTTGCTATGGGTAAACTGAGCAGGTATACCAGTAACCCTGATACTCAACACTGGCAAGCAATTCAACGGGTACTGAAGTACTTAAATAAAACCATAGACTATAGATTGACATATACTGGTTATCCTTCAGTGTTGAAAGGTTACACTGATGCAAGCTGGATCAGCAACACTGAAGACAATTCATCTATAAGTGGCTGGGTATTCCTGCTTGGTGGTGGTGCAATTTCTTGGGCTTCCAAGAAACAAACTCGCATCACTGGTTCAACAATGGAATCTGAATTTGTGGCTTTAGCAGCTGCTGGTAAGGAAGCTGAATGGTTAAAAAACTTGCTCCTTGAGATTCCATTATGGTCCAAACCTATAGCACCTATTTCTATCTGTTGTGATAGTGCTGCTACATTGGCAAAGGTTTATAGCCAGATGTACAATGGGAAGTCTAGACACTTAGGTGTCAGGCATAGCATGATTCGTGAGCTGATTACGAATAGGGTGATATCTATAGAGTTTGTGAGGTCTCAACTAAACTTAGTTGATCACTTGACGAAGGGACTGGCTAGAGACTTGGTTATAAAGTTTGTTGAAGGGATGTGATTAAAGTCTAACTAAGTCGCTGTATGCTAGGACACCCAACTCCCTACTAAGGGAACTTGGTAGCTGAGTTCAATGTGGAAAGCTGAACGTTCAGAGAACTGAAGCACATGTATTTACATATCATCCCAAGGATGCGCTTGGATCCTGCTGAAAAGGAGGATGAAGTCTTTACTTCTCAATGGTTAATTTCTTTGAAAAAGTGCTTAGCAGGAGTGATATGTGCTAAAACACACATCATTTGTACCCCGAAAAATGCTAATAAACGGACTAAAACACTAAAATATGGATAAATATGTTGCAAATATGTTTGTATTGTGTTTTTATGTCTTACAGGTACAAATGATTGAAAACAAAGCAAAAACGGTAATTTTCGGGTGACTTTCGACGACGTTTTCATGCTGGCAATGAAAACAAGGTGTGTAAACTGATTAAGTCTCTTTATGAACTGAAGCAGTCACCTACGCAATGGCATCAAACGTTTGATGAAGTGGTTTTTTCTAATGGTTATTTACTTAACCAAGCTGACAAATGTGTATATAACAAAATTGATTAATCTGGTAAAGGAGACATCATTTGCCTATATGTTGATGACATGCTAATAACGCTCCAAATATACATAAAATACCCCTCATAAATATGTAAATATATTAAATATCGCATGTTTAGACACTTATTTGTTAAATAGTTGTTTCAGGACTAGAGATCAAGAAAAGGACCGAAAATGCAAGAAACGTTCGTTAAAAGAGCTAACAATTGTTAAATGAAGTATCAAGAAGAAGTATTAAATGAAGAGCAGCCAAGTGCTGCACACTTCTAAGGAAGTGTGGCGTACTTATGAACAGGGAGAGAGAAAATTGAATGCAAAGGCAAGTACGGAGCACTTGAGGCTGTAGTTACACAAATCATTAACTTGATGCATTGAAGAAGAGACTATTCACTTCCCCCATAACCCATGACCTAAGGCACCTCTAAGGCTATAAATAGGTCCCTAATCTTAGAGGTTTTCATATCATTCACAAAACAATTTACATACACAATCATCTAAGAAAGAAAGAGAAGTTTACAAGAGTTTTTAGGGAATTGGAGTGAGCTTGCTTGTAGTTCATCTATTTCCAGGTTTTACCCATCTAAAGGAGGTTGAAAGAAGATCGAAACTCAGAAGTATAGCTGCTGTGACAGAGTAGATTGTAATTTTCGGGTTTAGGTTGTTAAAGTTCCTGGGGAATTATCCATTTTAGCTTGTGAAATTGGTATAAACCTTGTTCCTTTCTATAATAATATGATTTTTGGATTTAACATGCTTGTTATGAATTTTAGTTTAATCAATATGGAGTTGTTTTATTATGTTTGTTTGGGTTCAATAAGAGTCATAATATGAACAAGTTGAATAACTAATGAACATGGTTATGATAATAATAAACTTAATGTTTGAATACTTGAATCATTGTTAATCATTTGATCTCTCATGAAATTTGGAATTAGGTCGAAAGGCTCCACCTTTGTGTTTGATTTCAAGTAATTTGTCTATGAATGAATCGGTGTTAGCTTTGTGATCATTAGCTAATAAAATGCTTTTTAAACTTAATTAATAAAATGTTTAATGCTCATTTTTATGTCTAACGAACCTGAATGAGAAAGTTTGTTATCATCATTTCCAAACATGAATATATCTTAAATCATTTTATATTAAAAAGGTTAAAGGCCGAAAGAGATCTCTTTTATATAAAATAGTTAACCGCTTAAGTGATCACCCGTCTACTTGAGCGTTTATATCTTAATTCATGTGTTCATCTTCATTGCTCTTATTCCCCAAACAAACATTGCTTTAATTATTTGAATTTCAAAAGTAAGTCGTTCATATTATCTTTAGATTCGTGACACATTTAAAGATAACTTCTTTGCAAAAACTAACTAACTTTTCTAGAGATACACCAATCCCATGGAACGACCTGTTCTTTCCTTAAATTCTATACTATAAACGGAGGTTTATAGTTTACCCGTGTGTTAGTTGGAAAATCGGATAAAACTAGTCTTATAAATTTAAAGATTTCATAACACGTCACATGTTGATCTTTGGGACTGACCAAGTTCAGGTTGACCTGACAAAGGAATTTTTGTCATCAAGGTTCTCTATGAAGGACATGGGGGGAGGCTTATGTTATCCTTGGTATAAGGATTAAACATTAAAGTCATAGGTTAGCAATTTCTCAGTCTCATTATATTGAGAAGGTATTGAAGAAATTCAATTACTTTGAATGCACTCCTGTGAGTACTCCTATGGACACAAGTGAGATGTTGATGCCCAATAATGGTTAGGTTGTATCTCAACTTGAGTATTTAAGGGTAATTGACTGCTTGATGTATGCCATGACTTGTACAAGGCCTGATATTGCTTTTGTTGTGGATAAACTGAGCAAGTATACTAGTAATCCTGGTACTCAGCACTGGCAAGCAATTCAGAGGGTACTGAAGTACTTGAAGAAAACCATGAACAATAGATTGACATACACTGGTTATCCTTCAGTGTTGGAAGGTTACACTGATGCAAACTGTATCAGTAACACTAAAGACAATTCATCTACCAGTGGTTGGGTATTCCTGCTTGGTAGAGGTGCAATTTCTTGGGCATCCAAGAAGCAAACTTGCATCACTGGTTCAACAATGAAATCTGAATTTATGGCTCTAGCAGTTGCTGGTAAGGAAGCTGAATGGTTGAAAAACTTGCTCCTTAAGATTACATTGTGGTCCAAACCTATAGCACTTATTTCTATCCATTGTGATAGTGTTGCTATATTGGCAAAGGCTTATAGCTAAATGTACAATAGGAAGTCTAGACACTTAGGTGTCAGGCATAGCATGATTCGTGAATGGGTGGTATCTATAGAGTTTGTGAGGTCTCAATAAAACTTAGCTTATCACTTGACGAAGAGACTGGCTAGAGACTTGGTTATAAAGTTTGTTGAACGGATGGGATTAAAGTCTAACTAAGTCGCTGAATGCTACGACACCCAACTCCCTACTGAGGAAACTTGGTAGCTGAGTTTAATGTGGAAAGCTGAACGTTCAGTGGACCGAAGCACATGTTTTACAAATAATCCCAAAGATGTGCCTAGAACCTGCTGATAAAGGAGGATGAAGTCTTTACTTCTCAATGGTTAATTTCTTCAAAAAAGTTCTTAGCAAGAGCATGAATAAAGATGAACCACCTATGTAAATGTTAAGGTTTTGTCGCTTTAGGGAGCATGGACTTTGGCTCTTAAAACATTTATGAATTGGATATGGACACATGGCTTGTATAGTGTTAGGAGTTTCTAAGTGTTTGAAAACTTGTGTATATTTTATCTTCGGGTATTCAAATGGGTTGAAGGGTTCAATTTTTAGAACACCCTGATTCTCGAATATTTGAACGTGTAATTTACTAAGATGGAAATTTAATCCTCAAGACATTTTCATTTATGCATATGTTTGTTTAATGTTTATTTTTTCATGCAGAGGAATTGTACTAAATTGGGGAAGATTGTTGGAAATTTAGTTCAATTGTAAGGTTCAGTTCATACCGGGTAATGGGACTAGAGGTACGGAGTGTACTCTCATAGGTCACTGAACACACTGACTCATATGCTGGTTAAAGGAATTCATGTCACTAATAAAGGTCAGTGGTCGCTTATGAAGTTCAGTGAGTTAGCTCTTCAGCGAGGCTGAGTGTAACTCTAGACTGAATGATATTCATCAGTCTGATGGCTTTAGCTTTGGTACTTCCTGAGGAGTAACCTGAAGGATACCATCAGGGAGTAATCCATCAAAGAAAGTATCCTTAGCGGGTTAACTCATCAGTGGGTTTATTCAGTTTGAACCTTCAGCATGTATGCTCCTCAGTGGGCTAGCTAATGGTTTAGGACGCTGAAGGAATAACACGATGGAATGAATTCAATGACTTGTAACTGATTTGATCGTTTTACATGGTAAGTTACAATCACATTTAATGACCACGATTAATGTGGTCATGTAAACTACTAATTCCGTAAATCAATGAGGCTAATTATGGAAGAGTTTATATCTCCTATAATCTCTCATAGTTCTTTGACTAGGTTTTGAGTATTCTTCTATAAATAGTAGACCATGACTGCATGAAAAGTGTGTGAAATATACAACAAAAAACCAAAACACTTAGAAGCGAAAGGGTTCTTGATCTATGCCTAGAACAAGAACAAACACTTGGTTTTATCCCAAGGAGGTATTCATGATACCCAGGCATAAGGTCGAATAACCTTCTTTGGAAAGTGATTACACTACTTCAAGTGAAATCTGGTAACTATCTTGGTAATTAGCTAGGGTGATGTGTCGTTGTGTGGTGTATATCTTATTGATTCAAGTTTTAAATTTATATTTTGCCGACTAAACCAAAAACAACACTTTAACGGGCAGTGTACCCGGTCGGTAGTAGTTTCGTGGTAAGTAGGGTGTCAAACACTTGAAGCGAGGTTAAATCTATCAATTTAATTAATATCTTGGTTATCTAATCTATGTTAATTCTATTCTATTCTAAACCTATGTTAAACCTATGTCAGTCTAATATCCTAATTCTAACGAAAAAGGGGGTTTTCAGCCTAAGAGACTGGCACCGTTTGGTTGGTGACTACAATCAATTCAAGGCACTTTTACTCACGGCAAGCTAATTAACAAAAGATGAAAGAGCGATCGAACCTTATATAAGAAAATTGTATTAACCATTATTAAGTGCAATGATTTCTTCTCTTGATGTGGCATATCATTTTTAGACTTAGGTGCTACATCATCCTAAGACCTAGACACGTTAATTCTGTCACAATTAAAGCATCCGCATAAAGCATCCTTATTTGCTGATTATAGTCTATCTAAGAGATTAAGGCAATGGTGATCTTGTTAAACCCTAGCTCATAGAGACTTTACCCACTTACTGCTTAATGGCAAGCTATATACTAGTAGTCCACTGGTCCAACTATCCAATGGAATCAGAACGTTACTTGTTGAATTATCTAGGTAGCCTGCTAGTCAACACGATCAAGAAACCATTGGCAATATCCAGTTAACTAGTTAAGCCCCAAGCGTATCCTAGACACATACTTAGAAGGACAATATTTGTGTAACTATGATTCTAGATGTATAAATTACTATATGGAAAGCTATCCCGGACTCTAGATCTACTTGGTCTGCTTCACTAGATCCAGTTGAATGATAGGTCGCATACAAAATCGTGTAAACAAGTATAAATTGATAATCATAAACAAGCACTCAATGATAAGTCAAGAAATTGAGATAAACAAATACCAAACATTTAAATCTTCATAATAATGGCTAATACCCAAAGGTATTAGCCTTCAAACGTCATAATAAATACAAGAGTAGATATTTAGCCAAGGTAAACTAACCGAGTTAACGAATGATACCAAAAACTAAATGATTACTAAAGTATATGGAATTACACGGATGTTAGTGTGAATATACATAGAGTTGCATGCACAATAGTAATAGCTTCAAGGTTTGTAAACCCTAGTACTACACAGAGTACTCGTATTATTCATAATAATAATATTGGAGCTTTTCAGTTATATCGTTGTTCTTAAAGTTTATTGTTTCATTGATTTTCTTCTAAGTATTAAATAGTAGATTCCGCGTACTCTTTAATATTCATAAAGTTTCTACTATATTTGTTTTGGATTCATCCAAAGTAACTTAATCCTTACAAGCTAAGGAATAGATCTTAGATTGGGATCAATAATGATTTCATCAACTTCTATTGACTCATCTTCTTCATTATTAGTATTTACTATTTTGGTATTCTTTCTAATGGCTTCTTCTTCACCAACATCCTCATCAACCACTTGGTGATACTTGGTAGGCGAGGACTTTCATTGAATGTCATGTTGAGTGATTCTTTGACTTTCATTGTATGTTTATTTCATACTACATAAGCTTTACTATTTTAAGAATATCATAGAAAAATACCTCGTATGCCGTTGGGTCAAACTTGGTTTAGACAGTCCTTTAGTATTTCAACGATGAAGCTCCTTGCTTCTAAATACTTTAAATAATTCTAAAGAAGGTTTCCACCTCTAAAATATTACCATAAGGGGATTTTCCTAGCAGTGGTCGAATTAATATTTCTATTTAGCATTTAAGTTGACGTATCAACGCCTTTAACACCAAAACTTTTGTGGAATGAAATATTCATTAAGCGTAGTCCAACATCCATCTTTTAAGGTCCTATCTTTCTTTCTTCTAACACCACCCATATTGATTGTCGAGTACGTAGAGCTGAGAAGTTATGAGTAATGCCTTGTGCATCACAGTAAGCTTCGAATTGTACTTCATTATCAAATTCATGACCATGATCCGTTCTAATAGCTATTATAGAACTACCTAGTTGGTTTTGAATTTTCCTACTTAATATTTCAATTTTCTCAAAAGCTTCATTTTTAGTCTTTGAAATCTAGTCCATGTATACCTAGAGTAACCATCGTCTCTTACAGCTAAGGTGTATAGATTACGTCTATAGCTTTATATTTGCCGATGGACTAAATAAGTCCATATGTAATAATTCTAAACATCTTTTAGTGGAAACCATATTTTTAGCTTTATGACTTGCATGAGCTTGCTTCCCAATTTTGCAAGCATCACAAAAATGTTTATCATATTTTAGCTTAGGTAAGTTTCTAACTAATTCTTTAGATGACAACGATTGAATTAAACGCATATTTGCGTGACCAAGTCTTCTATGCCATAAGGTAGAATTAAATCCGACTACCGTGGCGAGACATAATTTGTCTTGAGACTTATTTCCTAATTTCATTACGTATAAACCATTTTTCCTAATCCCGTTTCCTATGATTTTACCATCTTTAATTATTTCACTACCTTCTTCCGTGAATAAGACTTGACACTTATTGTCACAAATTTGACCAACACTAAGTAAGTTAAATGCTAAGTTATCTACGTGTTCTACATTAGATATAGTAAGAGAGTCATTAGAGATCGTACCTTTGCCTATGATCTTTCCTTTTAAGTTACTTCCAAAAACAACATTACCTCCGTCGTATGCTTTGTAGGTAGAGAATAAACTCTTGTTGCTGGTCATATGTTTGGAGCAACCACTATCTTTGATCTACTCATCCGGTTCCAAGCATGTTCTCAAGCATACCTATTTCAATAAAAAAAATTCAAGTGTTTGGTCCCCAATATCTCATGGGTTTGAAATTGTTAGTGTTGTACATCCCTTGCATTTGTTACAGTTGATTGGGATATTGAAATGGGATACAATTTCCCATATGTAAAAAGCCTTGGCTTTGATGGTTGTTCCAATTAATAGGATAGAAGTTTTGATGAATTAGATCTCTAGAGTTTCTTCTAGATTGAGGTGTGTTGTGTCTTGGTTGAGAGGATATATTTCTTCTAGGTGGAGGTGTTTTCAATCTACACTTGGTTTTGACATAACCTATGCCACTTTTGAGTGATGGTTTTAAAGACGGTTTCTTTGACTCATCAATGCTATTATGTATTAGTTTCTTCCTAGTAATAACAAAATCCGATCTAGAAGACATAGGTGGACTAAAAACACGAGTTATGTGCCTTTTTCGCCATAGGTACGACTCATGGATCCAGGTAAGGTGGATCCGTGCACCTTTATGGTGGATCCGTCCATCGCTTTTTCGGCGGACGATCCAACAAAACTCATGGTTTTAGTTTCGCTTGTTGACGCTTTACTGCTATCAAATCCTAGACCTATTTTGTAACTAGGTAACCTTTAATTGTTTAACATTTCTCTTAGTGAAATAGCTCTTTTTATCAAAGTATAACAAATTGAGTTTCGTCTTAAGTTTGGGCGTTTTCCATTTAAGTTCTTTAGCTTGACATTACACCAAACTCAATATTCTTAATTCTCCAAGTGGTCAAAAGTCAAGTCAAACTCGAAAAGAAAAAGGGTAACATAGTTATTTAAAGTTCCGAAAATTGACGGTTGTCACAGATTTTTAAGCTAATTTCACATAAGTTATCATATTCTATTTTCATACTATCATTATCAAAAGAAGAAGCATTATCACTATAATGAGAAGAGTTAAGAGTGACCTCATTTGACGATTGAGCCATGAGACAAGTTTCATCGTTAGTTTTGTCCTCGGCGTCATTTTCGCTATCGCTCCAAGAACCTCCATTGAAATCCTTTTGATCTTTGTTGCGAGGTGGTTTTGGACAATCGCCAATGAGATGATTTGGATCACCGCATCTAAATCATTTCCGATCACTCTTTCCTTTCTTCTCATCCCTTTGTCGGAATGACTTCTTTTCTTCTCTTGGTTGCCTAACAAATTTACCCTTTCTTCTAAAGACTTTTTTAAAGTTCCTTACAGCCATATCATATTCTTCGTCATCACTTCCGGATGTCAAAGTTTCATCATCACTAGACTCTTTCTTAGCTTTCAAGGCAATGGACTTAACCCTTTCCTTTTTGCCTCTATAAATTTTGGAATCCTTTTCCATGACAACTTCATGTACTTTTAAATTGTCGATGAGCTCGTCTAGAGCTAGTGATGACAAATCTTTCGATTCTTCAATCGCCGTGACCTTTGCTCTCCAATTAGGATGTAGAACTCTAAGAAACTTCCTAACATAGTCCTTGCTAGAGAAACTTGTTGGGACATGCTCATGTCATATGGATATTTATACGGCTAGGAATACGTGAGCCTACGGGGGTCACACACGTATACACTTAGATATCACTCTATTGGTATATATATAATAGTATAAGTGTATATCTATTATATATGTATTAATACTTGATTAGTGTATATAACAATATAAGTGTTTATTAATTATATATATTAATATTCCAACGATATAATACTAACGGTAGTTAATTAGTTCATTTACGAATAACTAACTATAAGGCTTTTTAATTATTGTGTAATTAAAATTAATTATACATAAATATTAGAAAAGTCAAAAAGTCAACACCAAGGGGTGTTTGGATAGGGTTCGACCGGCCATACTAAAGGAAAGGGAAAAAGGAGTTTATCCCACATCGGTGGGATAGGTAAACTAGAGAGCTATATATCTTGTATAAATAGAGGACCCCCTAACTCATTATTCTTATCCCTTCCTCCCCTTCTCTCTTGTAGTCGATGAGATAAACACCCCTATGGGAAAGGTGTTTGAGCTCGACTACTTCTAGTATTCTTGTTCGTTGGTTCGTGGAACTAGCATTCAGGTGATATTGGTTAACGTGTAGTGTGGATACACGTAGAGGTTGTTTATTTTAGCAACTCAAAAGGTTTTGGTTTCGCATGGTTTAATACACATGCGTATTCTCAAGAAGCTCTCGTTTCTTTACTAGCTTGGTTGCTAGAGGTACGTTTTCCGTTTATGTTTTATGTTAATTATAGTTGTTATATGAGTTTATTTCCGCTGCGTAGCTCGTAGAATATTATGTGTAATATTAGCGTTATTAGATAACCATTTCCAACAGTGGCATCACAAGCCGTTCATATATCTTTATAATTACATAAAAATGGTAAAAACGACTAAAAACGCATATTTAGTGATATTTTCCTGCCTTTTATGTGTAAATCTATTTTAGGAAATTATTTAGTGAAATAAAACATCCTAAATATCACATAAAATCTGGAAATTAAAATATGGTTAATGTTTTCACATTATTTAATATTCTTATTATGTTGCGTGGCTTATAATTTGCGGTTTTGATGTATTATGGCTTATTTATTGTTAAATAAATTGTTAACCATGTGTTACGTGCATGTAAACCATTGTTATTAAGCTTAATATATATTGGATGCATGCTTGTTTATGTGGTATGCATGAAATCTTTGTTACGTGAATTAATTGTTTAATTGCAAAAGAGAGGAAGATTTTTGTTAAATTCTTGCTTAATTACGTGCATTGATTATGTTTAGTATGATTAATTGTTTGAATTGGTTTTGCATGATTATATTTATGGGATTATATATATATATATATATATATATATATATATATATATATATATATATAATATGCAAAAATGATTTTCAAAAATTAATATGGACTAAAAGCACTCGATTAAAATGCTTATTGTATATATATTGATATGTACACTTTGCTAAATCATGGGCTATATAAGTAAACTTGTTATTTCTTGCAACGTTCTATAACGCATGGGTTTAGTGGTTTCCGCAAGGGAACCCGCGACGGAACAACGCAAGAATAAACAATTTTACATAAACGTTTTAACAATATTTAAAGTATGTCGTAATCGTTACTAGGGTTTGATTATTTCCCTTGGGGAATTAACCTTATCCGTAGTAAGTTTACTTATACTTAGAAATGTTGTAAACATGGTAACCCTAATTTTATAAATGGCATGTGGTTTATAAAATTATGGGATTTCTATTTATAGAAGGTTTTAAAACGAAAATGGAAATGTTTTAAAAATTACTAGTGTTATAAGGTTGTATGCATGCTTCCTTATACACAATTTTGGTAACACTTGATTTATCAAATATATACCCTAAAATTAAGTCATTTGCCATCCAAGTATGAAATCACTTGAGTTTGTTTTTTATTCTAAGACAGTCTTACGTGAATTGCAAAACAAGGTAATACAATAATCGTATGGTCAGGCCTGAGACTGTATAAATACTGATTTTGTATTGGACGACTTATAACGAGTATGGTTGTTCAGAACTTCGACCCAAGGCATAAGATGGGGTTAAACATGCTACTTGACATTGTAATTCTGGATTACGATGCCTTGTGCCGCATACAAGCTAAGAGTTGCACATGTTGGTAATTATCTCCCACGGATTACCTTTTGAATTTACCATTTCTAGTAGATCAACTACATTAATGGTAGAACGTCAAGTTGGATCTTAGACCCTTGTTAAAATTAATTGTTTATGTATAATAAACATGGGTAATTAATTTTTAAGGGATGGATTATCGAAAGTACTAAAAATGAACTTTGCAAGTTTCTTTAATGTATTAATGCAATGTATACGATAAACAAGGGTTTATTCTTTACTTGTTGAAAGATAAACCGTGTCTATTTTTCTTGGGGAAATAAGACTATTTCCTATACTTTTACTTATGGAAAAGTTATAACAGGAATGAAAGAATTATCCTAAATTCTAATCGAACTCATACCAACTTACATGTTAAGTAAATTAGACTTCTTATTCTTTCAAGATTGCTTTAATATCCTTGTTTGGTTTTGAAATCCTTGAATCATAATAAGAAATTTAGATAACTAGAGAACTTGTGTCTATAGGTACCAAGATTAAAAATATCTTGTTGCAAACAAGACATATTTATGAGGTTTGATTAGAAGATGGAAATATCACCATAAAATTGGAAAAGGCAATAACTAAAGAACTCGTGTCTATAGCTGTCTCCTTAAACCAGTAAGAGACGCTACACACTCTTGAGGTAAAGTTAGCGGATAAAGAAGGAATTGCATGCCAGTTTTTCAAGTTAATAAATAGCTTAGATTGCTAGAACTTGAACACACTTACTTGCATATCTAAGTACTTGCTTACTAGTCCATGTGACTTACATTAGCAATAATGTGTAGATATTCAACAAATGGAAAGATAAATTGCAAATTACTTTCACTAGTGAAGGAACACTCACAATGTTGTCAGATCCAGTGGGAGTAATGCATTTTATAAACAAAAATGACAAACTTGCAATGTTGTTAAATTTAGTGGGAGTTATGAGCTGTTTACCTCATAGGCTTCTTACTTTATTTTTGGTTAGCTTGAAATAATAAATTACTTTCCAAGTGTGAAACATCTTAGTAAGAATCACCGTATATTATCTTTAATAACTTGTTACCTTTGATATGTCGCTTTCGTTTATTGTTATCTTTGATAGTTATGCACGATTCCTTATTAATCGATGAAGTTCTAGATACACTACCTATGAGCTTGACACTGCCATATTGTCGATACAAACTAACTAACTAGTTTGATGAACAGTAGTTCTAATTGTTTTTATAAAATTATATAAAACTACTTTTATATAATTAATCGTCGTAACCTTCCAAAAGTCATAACTTACTCATATTTAATCCGTTTCGCTTGTTCTTTACATGTATGGATTCATATTTGAAAAGTCTAATCAAATTTTATATTTATAATATGGTTTGGTACTGTTATGAACAATAACAGTAAGTGAAAGTTTATCAAAATACTTTTTATAACTTTAATTATGGAAATCGTATTTTAATTGTATCTCGTTCGTTTTAATTCGGTTTTTAGTGATTCTTATGTCCACGTCTTCGTAACTAAAAGCTCTATTTATGAAAATTATTTCCCAACAATATACTGTCGTGAACAGTAACTTATTTTTATAAATTTACTTTTATAAAAATACTTTTTAACTTAAACTTGTAAATAACGTACCACCTTCATTTTAAATCCGTTTTTCGAGTTTCTTACGTCCTTGGATTCCTTATAAAAGGTACTATATTTATAAAATATTTAGCTATGTAACCCTAATCCTAACATTATAAATAGAGGATCCCTAGACCTCATTAATAATCTCATTCCTTCTCTTGTAGTCGACAAAAACAAATACCCCTTGTTAGGGATTTTGGTTTTTGATTACTTTTGTATTCTTCGTACGTTGGTTCGTGGAACTAGCATTCGAGTGATATTGGTTAACGTGTAGTGTGGATACACGTAGAGGTTGTTTATTTTAGCAACCAGGAAGAGGAAGAGGTTTTGGTTTAGCACGGGTTTAATACACGTGCATATTCTCAAGAAGCTCTGGTTCTCAATTTAGCTTGTTTTGCTAAAAGGTACGCTTTTCGTTTATGTTTTTATGTTAATTATAGTTGCTATATGTGTTTAATTCTGCTGCGTAGCTCGTATGATATTAATGGAATATTAGGTTATTTTAAATAACGATTTCCAACATCTGTAAGACAGTGCGGAGTAGTTCGGCATTGAGAGTGGAATGTTGTGTGTCAAGTTGAAATTGAAATGTGTGGTTTGTTGAGTTGTATGTGATGGTTGTCCAGATATGATGCCCTGATATATCATGGACTCGTTACTGTGGCATTTAAGGAAACTGGTTTGTATAGATTATGGTGTTTGAGAATTCCAATAACAAGTTACAGAATGTATCTGTGATGTTTGAATCTGAGGCAATCCACTGGTTGTTCTTTGTTATCTTTAGTCGTTAGCACTTGGAACCAAATGTTCTTCAGAAACAACTGTTGTTTGTGGATTTGTTCTTGACATGTTGAATTCTGAGAATAAGATTCAAAGTTGATTAGTTTCACATGAATACCATACTTAAGTATATTTAATTTTGATTCTGTTTTTATTCTCTCTGTCTGTTTTGTATGGACGAGCATTTCTTTTTATCCATGAATATGTCATTTTTCTCTCTTATGTGTCTTTTTACTTGCTTTTTCTTACACAAGACGTATGCTCTTTTTGCATCATCCATAAATCTCGTTTTTAATACTAATACAATTACCATGGCTCTTTATTTTTCAATTGTCTAAACAACTGGCGAGTTTGAGTTTCTTTTTAGGATAATGGTATAAAAATGTACTGAACTTTCCACTTTTTCCTATTGTATGTACCGACCTTTTTTTCCTATTAAACTAACAAACATTTGAAAACTTACTATTGTATGTACCATGTGACTTGCTAGCCAGTTTGTGCTAACGTGGAACAAGTCATTCTTGTTTTTCCAACATGTGTGTATTTTAGTTTTTGTTTTTCTTTACTTTTATCTCATAAAATCTAAACACTCTCTATCACAATATTAAAATACATTTCCCCATAATAGCTTTTTTTAGTTACTGTAATACTTTTTAAGACATAAAATAACCAACACCAGTGTAAATACATTGCACATACATTAATAAAATATGGCAACAAAGTAACATACTTCAAAGTATAAAAGTTATTAAGTAAGCATAAATTAGCTTATATGCTTAAGTGCACTTGAAACATTGCCTAAAATGTGCAAATTTGGTACCAAGTTTTGATACAAAGCATATAACTTAAGTGCATACATACTTAATCTAAACCTTGAGCAGTGTTTTTAGAGCTACCAACATTGAATGATTTTTTGTATGTTGCTTCTTTAAAATCCTCTCACTTGCCTATGATTAGACCTAGTAGTTTTTGATGTTTATTGCAAAGTGTTATATTGATACATCAAAACAACTAGCTAATAATATCCTATCACGAGAAACCCTATCCCATAAATCTTCAACAGAATCATTTTTTACTGTTAAAAAAACCAACGTTTGATTATAAAGAGAGATAAACTTTTTGAGCAAGAAAAAGAGGATCAAAATTACGGATTTACCCTTTCTTTGTAAAAATGACAACGTTTGAACCCCAACAACCATAATAACCATATATATTTAACTATATACAGTATATACATACATTTGCACAACATAAACAACAAGAAACAGATCTTAAGATTTAAAACAAAAAAATAAAATAAAAACAAAAAAACCACCACCGAAGATACTCCGGTACGGCGGTGCTACGGTGGTGGTTATAGTGTTAAACATAAAAACTTCAAAACATATCATGGGTTTTTAAGCTTTTGTGTAGTAAAAACTGTAAAAAGTAAAAATAAAACATCATCGGTTGGTATTTTAACCGTTGGTGGTTTTTACTGTGGTGTTTTAGTGTTAAACATAAAAACCTCAAAACATATCACGGGTTTTTAAGTTTTTGTGTAGTAAAAACCATAAAAAGTAAAAAAAAACTTCACAATTAAAAGTTGTTAAAAACAAAAAAATAAACCTTCGGTACGGTGGTCACACAATCACACAAACCATCATTGTTAAGAAACTCCGGTTTATAACTCACCAGTTTGTCACCCGAGCTAGGGTTTTAAACATTAAAAACAATATAATAAAAAGCACAAATAGAATCATCATCGGTTGTATTTGTGATGTATGAAACAAAAAAAACACCACCGGAGTTTCTCTGGTACGGTGGTGGTTTAGGGTTTCAAGTGTGTGTGTGTGTCGATGACGATGGTAACAGTAACAGTGAAGTGAGATGAAAATTAAGGAAACTTATGTTTATTTTTCTGGCAACAACCCTTTTCTTACCTTTGTTTACGTTACTTGGGCCACCAACCTCAAAAGTGTGTGACCCATCTGCAACATTTGGCTCACCATCACAAGGATTATGAGTCTTCTTAGGCCTTCCCTTCTTTAGTGGTTATTTCTTAAGTTTTACAACCTTTGCATCCTTACATGATGTTTTATTAAGACCAATTTTATAGCAGTTTTGACAAGTCATACCTAAACCAATCTTTGACACTCTGCTAGAACTACCTCTTTCATGTGAAGCTCTGATTCTTTTCTTTCTCGGTCGTCCAGGCATTTTCTTAGGTTTATGAGGGAATATCTTTGACATATCCTTGAAATTAGGCCAGAATGTCATCTCACCCATTGGCTTTAGATGGTGACGGTAAGCATGGTGGTGCATTTGCTTCCTAAAGCATGCTGGAACATATTGGACTCTTGTTGATTAAGAACATTACTGCTATTGCATGTGGGCATGGTAATCCTGATATCTACCACATTCTACAAGTGCATGTTCTTAACCCCTCTTCCACTTATTAAGTCCTAAAAACAGATCCAGGCACTTTTGATGGGTTCGTCGTCCCCTTGTTTGAATCGGAGGATTAAATCTCTAAGGGCCGAAGTACGTCATACCGGAAAGAAATGGTCAAGGAATCGTGACACAAGTTGATCCCACGTTGTGATTTGAGTGGGGGGTATTCTGTTGTAGGATCGTTTAATTCATAACACGGTGATGATTCTTGTGATTGGGCTAGTTTCTAGAGACAGAAACACATAGAGAGATTTTCTAGAGAGAGAAAGTGTATGTGTTAAAGTGAAAGTGATTATTGACTAGCTTGCCTCTTCCAATGTTGGAAGAGGCTTATATAGTTTTTACAAAATACCGGGTATTAGTACCCGGCTTAAAACCGAAAGACATACGATTAACTATTAAACTACGAACTATTATAAAAAATAAATATACGAGGTGACCAAGTCTTTTACTCATATCTAACAATCTCCCCCTAAGGGAGGTCACCCTTGAAAACACGAGACTTAAGCTCTTACAGCTTGCAGTCTTTTGATTCTTCATGTTACATCTAGTACTTTGTTGTAGTGATCTTGAGATAACAATTGAGCTTGTTCACTTTGACTTGTTTTGATTTTGATCATGAGCTTTCTTGAGATCATCAGCCAAACTTAATCTCTCATCATCTAGTAATTTATTGCCAACTTATGCACTTGTGAAGAAGAATATGATATCAGAGTTTGCGGAAGCTTTGACACCTTTATGAGATCTTTCATAACTTCATAACAAGTGTAGGTCGTGTCTGAGCATTCGGTTATTAACTTGACATTACTGGAACTGGGTATCTCCATCTCCATCTTTGATCCACCTCAAATCGGGTCATTAGTTAGATTGTAAATATCGAGTATGTAAAAAGCTAAAGTGTAGGGGTACATGTTATAAACCCCATGTTGTGATGTATTATGTTCTTCAAAATAAAGATTGATGTAGAGTTGTGTAAAGTTTGTATACCTTCGTCTGAGTCTTGGCTTAGCAACCAAACCAACGTGTATTCGTATAAATAATTAGCTAACCCTTCCACTCCAAATTCACCCAATGCCACCCAAATGTATCCCATCCATTTCCGTTTCCATTAAATGTTATCTTGTATCTACACCCCACAACCTTTTAAAAGACGTCTTAAATAGTAATGAATAATGCTTACGTCCAGTGGTGGAGGTTTGATCCTTTACCAAGCCTAACCGTTTTTAGGGTTTTAAGTGTGTAACTTTAGAGTAAAAGAAAGGGACGAACCCTAGTTCGTTTAGCAGCTGTTAGGGACGATTTTAGGGCCTCAAAACCCTATTGTACTTCCTTCAATTCATGTTTTAATCAAGTAAGATTATCTTAATCATTCAATATGTCTATGTGTTGTTTGATTCATTATTGTTCTTGCTTTACTTATAACATGCTTGGCTAAACCTTCTATTGTGTTTATTTTTATAATTGTATGAAACATTGGATGTAGATCTTAGTGGTGTTGCTTCTTGTGATGAATATGCATGTTAGGTCTTAGAAAACCAGCTTTTGTCTGTATCGCTGTTGATATGTCTAGGAAAACATGATTGTGTAGAAAGGATACCATCGGGTAACAGTCTTCATACTACCTCCCCTTATATGGTTGATCCACTCTTAATATATTTCAAATGCATTTAATATACTCTTAGGGGCCTTGTAATAGTCTTCATACTACCTTACCACTTGTACTTTGCCTTAACGGAATATTAAATAGACGGCGGGTTCGTGTAATTCGTTCATGACTTAGTAAATAATTACATAGATCATCACAAGTGTGACAAAGCAACAACACTAGGAGAAGCAATCTAAGGAGTAATACATGATTAAATAAACACAATCTTTTATTATATTGTTATCACCAACAGCTTAGTTTATTATTTAATTTAATAGCTAAAACCAACCAATCTCTCAAATATATGATTTACCTACTTTCATATAAACATAAAAACACAAAAAGAATCTTCTCTCAACCCTTAGAATTCTGATAGAACCAAGATCCAGCGTTTTTTCCCACCCTATTCCCCTAGAGAACCGATAACAACCCCGAGGTCTTGCCTATACTACAAAGACAACGATAAGGTACACGCCTAGGGGAGTCGTAAAACATCTTGTAGAAGGTACCTTACGACAACCGCAAAAACAAATAAAGAAAACGGATATAGAATATAAAACGAGAACTCCCCGTATATGTTGCTCGGGATGATTCTCCAATTTGAGTTCTTGAGCAAAAGTGTGTTGACGAGGCGTCAAAATGCTCGTACGAGTTCAACACACGTCTTTTTTAGAGTTTACCATATCGTAGATTTCCTTACAGCAAGGTCCTGCATAAAAGTTTAGAAGACAAAAGTGCAATTCCTATCTCGGTTACACAATGGTTATAATGCAAGAAAATAATTAAACACACTGTACAGGAGGTCAATACGCCGTATCCCAAACCCAAGGATACACCGTATTGCATCTTGTAAAAACAAATGTTTTTGCAGAGATTTAAATGCAGAAATTAACGACTGATAAACGTTTAGACAGGTTCAATACGGCATATCCATAGAGGTTCAATACGCTGTATTAAGTTCCCACCCTGGGAAGACAGACTCAATAAAATAATTAAAATTACAATTCAAACAATTAAAAACAACCGGGTTGTCTCCCGGTAAGCACTTTTCTTTCAGCTAGTCTTTAAGTTAGACTTTTTCTTTCCCTTCGCCAGCTTCTTCTCACATTTCAACACTTTTTTCATGCAAAGGTTTTTGAAATCTTGTAGCCTGTAATCAATCAATGAGCTATGTTGCTGAACTTACTGCCAAGCTTGATTATATCACAAACAAGCAAACCAAAATCATCACATCATAATATATATAAAAGATAACGTGTTATAAATACATCATGATATAAATAATATAAATGTACATAAGATCAAAAGGTGAGAGGGAGAGTGATCATGGATCTGGCTGCTGTGGGGCTGAGGTATTGGCGTCGCCGGTCCTACGTCTGGTGTGTCTCTGGTAGGGCAATTGCGAACTTCCTACGAGAGTGCTATCAAAGGCCTATGAGGTGCGACCGTTAGCATCCATCAGCTGAGTCATGCAACTGACCATCCAGGTGGCGAACCTGCCCTGATTAGTGATCGATCTAGCAACATCTCCTCACAGCCTCACAACGCTCCGTCGTAACTCCTGTACTTCCTCCTCGAGCCTAAAAATCCTCTGATGCATAGTCCTAGGAGCAAGTGGCGATGGCTGAGGTGCCTGCACAGGTGTTGGATCAGCCTGAGCACCCTCATCAACTGTAGGAGCATCCTTAGTGGATCTAGGGGCACCAGCCGCAGCATCCGGTTGCCTCTCTGGTCCTAGGGATACCCAAGCCCATGTATCACCAACCCTTGATACAGATGTTGAGCCTCTCAAGCTCATGCAAATCAATCAACGGGAGCTCACGGGTAACCACCGACAAACCCCTCAATCCCTGATCACTAACCATTCCAAAATAGGCAGCAAGACATCCAATGAAGTGACCCCCAAACAACCTAGCTCCACTCTTCCCCCCATCATCATGCCTAAACAGATACTGCGCTAATAGATACGGGACGTTAGCATTCCCCCGGTCCATGTTGCGAAGATAGAAAAGATTGACACCGGTCACCTTCTTAGGTGCCTGCCCCTTGCCAGAAATACTGCAGGCTATCATCCTGTGGCATAGTCTCCTCATAGGGGTCCAGATGAAACTAATTGGTGGCCGTCCTAAGAAGTCCCTATCAAATGAGAATCTCCATCCAATAATCGCCTAAGATCCGCCTTGGGGGGTCCAACCCCGGGGATCACTCTCTCACTACCCTGCCAATAAGCTCCAAACCCAGCATGTTCCATCTCCACCTCAGTATGTAAACCCAACGCCAAAATGAATTGCCTCCAAGTCATCCTCCCCCTAGCTTCACCCTACTGAAAACACAAAGTGTCAGCAACATCCAAACCTATCTTTGTATCGCTCATCCTATGGGTACTTAAAAACTCTACAATAAAATCCCGAACCAATGGTTCTCTGATCTCAAATAACCTCCTCCATGCATGACTAGTAAATAACTCATGTCCCTCATCCCCAGTATAAACCATCTTTAACCGATCACCCAGAGTCTACCTCATCCCCTCAATCAAACCGACAAAATCTAGAATGTGTACCCGGTTAACCGACCTACCCTATATTGTCTTAAGCCTCTGCTCATAGTTGTGCACTATATCCTCGTCGTATCCCTCAACCTGGTACCTGAGCCATGTGTGTCTCTGATCTTTAGATGGTAAAGGTGCCATATCTGCAAGTAACACGAAATTAATACACAGATAAATTACTTTTTTAAGTATTCTATTCCAGGGGTAGATACGACGTATAGGGAAAAATAAATACGTCATATAGAGGTTTAATGAAGATACGGCATTATAGGGTAGATTAAATACACCCATATAGGGAATTATCCTGAGGGTTTTCAAAAGATATCTATACGTCGTATCCAAAATAATGAATACGTCGTATAGGTTTCAATATTTGGGGAAAAAACTTTGATATGCCGTATTCATTAGAAATGAATACGCCGTATTGTATCAGAAGTAAAAAGAAATGGGTTTCCCCTGTTTCTACCCATTTGACCCTATGACCCTAATAATCACAAATACATGTTTCACTAGTCTATCAAACAAAATGAGGGCGTGCGATAGGAATACATGGCAAAAAAACACAAATCCTAATTCGAAATCAAACCCTAACCCTAATTCAATTCGAAAAAAGGAAGAGAGTAGAGTAACATACCTTTTGATTATGATTTTGAGAGATACAAAAACAAGGATTTGATTTTTGGGATAAAAAGGCGTGGTAAATTTTTTTTGCTTGCGGAGTAAAGTGTGTGTGTGAAGAACAATCTGGCGTATATGCTGGGTTTTTATACCCACGCTTGATACTCCGTATAAGGAATTGTCTAAATGGCGTATTCGGCAATAAATTGATACGGTGTATAGGTGTACCTTAATACGCCGTATTTATTCTTGGAGACCAAATTTTAAAATATTTAACAAAGTAGAGAAAAACGTACCTTGGCCTCCGCAATATTTTTGTATGAACACCATCCTTATAATACCGTTTGGGGTTGAACGGGATGCCAAATGGCACATATAAATTTTTAATGAGATTTAATGGCATCCAGTTGTTAAGACAATTCCAACTCACGATATTAGCATTCAATGTTATGATTATGATAAAAAATTTCTCGTTGAAAACTTCATTGATTTTATCATGATTTGTTCTCGGAAGTTCATTTGACCCTTTAGTATCAATGTTTATTACGTTACTTTCCAAAGGCTGTGTTATATCGATATTATCATCATTGTCCTTGATTGTTTTTAGATTATTGGGAAAAATTACGTCTAGAGGAAATGAATCATTAAAGTATAAAATATTTTGTTCCTCTTCATCATATTCGGACAATGATGTTTCATTTTTTGAATCAAATTTATCGATATGTCGAGAACTTACAGAAGGTTCAATTAGTGGGTCTGATTTAGACTTTAGATCATTATTATAAGCGATGGCTGGGAATTCATTCTCAAAATCTTTAAAGAAGTCTAAATCGTCAATATAACCAGTCGTAGGTTCTGGTGATAGAGATGATGGCATATTGACTTTATCATTATCATTTTCCAAATCCGTTTTCAAATTATCGACATAAATTATTTTATAAGAAAATGAATTTTCGTCAAAAATTACCATGTAATCTTCATCGTCGGATTCATCAAATAATATTTTAAAGTCAATTTCGTTATTGTTAAGAGGACTTACCGTGGGTTCACATAAGAGTGTTTCATAGGATGTATCATCAAAGACTATAGCTGGGTATTCAGTTTCGAAATTCGTGTAGCTATCGTCCTTATTTTTACAATATTTGATCTTACTATATGTGGCAGTTTGCCAATCAAATGTTCGACCATGTCTTTGAGCCTTTTCTTCTTCGAGTCTGATGTATTCTTCATAGTGATGTTTAGATCATCCATGATAAACCTATGCTGGAAATTAGAAACAAAGAAATAGACTACAAAGTAGAGTACTTTTGAAAACAATTAAATAATGCTGGAATTTAAACACACAATTAATCACACAATTAAATTAAATGAAAACATAATTAAATTACACTAATCAAATTATTCTAAGCTAATGGTTAGAAATACTAATAAAGTTAAAGGTTAAATTTTTTCACTCCCCGACAACGCGCCAAATAACAAACTTGATTGCTGTCGTGTAGTAGGTCAAATTTATTGATTACCAAGTTTTAATTTTATAATTAGCCGACTTATCCTAAAACACACTTTAATTGGCGAGTGGTACCCGGATCGGGGTGAGTTTTCGTAGAAAGTAGGGTTTCCGAACACAAAAACGAGGTCATTAACATTATAAAATCTATCAGTATTTTAAATTACTCTAATTAGTTTATTCTAATTACTTGGTAAACCTATTCTAAACCAAGTTAAAATGGTAATGGGGGTTTTCAGCCATAAGAGACTGGCATAGCGTTTTTATGGTGATAGAAAAATCAATTTAAACACAATAAATCATGCAAGAAAAAATTAGAAATAAAAGAGCGGTACAAGCCAAATGATAGAAAACTGTATTAGCCATATTAAATCAGATAAATGGCTGGTTTGTTTATTTAGTGCAATGATTTCTTATCTCGAAGTGGCATATCATTCTTCAGGACCTTAGGCTGGACATCATCGCTAGACCTAGACACATGAATCCTGTCACAATTAACGTATCCGCATAAATCACACATCCCTTTAGTTTAATTTATAATCTATCTAGGGAATAAAGCAATGGAATCTTGTTAAACCGTGATCCCATCCGGGACTATACCCACATTACTGTTTGACGATATTTTCTATATACTGGTAGTTTACTATTCTAAGTCTTTATCAATTAATAAGAACATAACTTGTTAAAACATACGGGTTACACTGCCGTCCAACTAAGCTTATAATTTAAAACATAGATAGAATATGGGGGGTTGGGGGGGGGTGAAGGTCGATATAGAGAACGAGGAAGAACAATAGAAAAGAAAAGGGAACCAAAAGAAGACCACACACAAAAATGAATATAAGTGCAATAAGAGAGGAGAAGATTCAAATGGTAAAGTTTTGTGATCCAATTTGGACCCAGAAATATAAAAACACGAAATGGAGAGCTAACTTAATAATCTATTTCAACATTGTTAGGGTGGATAACTAGACCCAGTTGAATGATAGTCGCATATTCCAAACACGTAGACAAGTATCTTGAGATAGAACATAATTTAAAACTTCAAAACGATAAATTAAGAAATCGAGTTTAAAACAAACCAAACATTAAATCTTCAATATTAGCCCATAACCATTGTAATTATACAAGCGTGATCAAATAACCAAGGTAAACTAAACGTTTACCGAACGATACCAAAAATTAAATGATTATAAGAGTATAGGAATTACATGGTGTCTTCTATGGAATCGTGATCGATGCTTGACCTTTGGTGGCTCTTCTTTTCTTCGAAAAATTATCTTTTATGTGTATGGTATAGAGAATATGATTTTGCACACCGAAAACTCGTTTTTGAGTCTTCTATTTATAGTGTCTGAAAAAGACTGGATACGCCGTATTGAATGAAGTCAATACGGCGTATAGGGGTGTTTTCCTTGGAGTGCGCGCTAAGTTTATAATCAATAAGATATAACTTCCTAAATTATATATATTCACCAAATCTTTGAATGCCTATCCAGCTGGATACAACATATAAAGCAACATGGATTACGCCGTATTAGGGAAATTGAGAAACTGTTTAAATGTGAAGTCCAGGCGTAGATACGTCGTATCTTCTTTTGTGGATACGTCGTATTGAGTAGAAATAAGCAATCTTTAAATATCATCGTTTAAGCTCCAAAAAGTGCGCCTTTTAGCATGTCTTCACAAATCACTCTGTAATTACTGCAATTTACAACTTTAAGCAATTAAGTAACGATTCTTGCAATAATTATATAAAAGTGGATAACTTATATCGTGATAAGGATGGTATAAAATGCCATCGTTATTTGATTCGTGCAATACCCCAACCCACACTATAAGTCCTAAGGGAATGGAGCCTAGAAGTCATGAGACCACGGAAGAGAATTACATACCTCATCGGCCATGAGTTAGGAATGAGCCAAAGTGCCTAGCACCAAAAGGCATTATATACCCTACAGACTACAAGTCAAAGGGATGAGCCAGTGTGCATAGCGCCGAAAGGCATTACATACCTCATCGGCCATGAGTCAAAGGGATGAGCCAGAGTGCATGGCGACAAAATACATTACATACCCCACGAGCCACAGGTCGCAGGGAAAAGTCAGGGTGCACAACGCCAAAGTCCTTTGGACATACGAAGGCTGCAAGTCTAAGACAATAGACAATATAAACTCCGGAGGGCAACATTGCCGCATCAATACTAAACAATATAAAATGCAAAATAAACTTGGTCATTTCCAAAACAAATCTAGCTAATTACTAAATATCTTAATACAAAATAAGACATGGGCGCTTATTATATCAACAAAGTTCAAACGTTTAGACAAGTCACACGGATTACACTGCATAAGCTTTACTTGAGGGTGCAGAAGTCTGGTCAAGAACCCTTACAATTATAGCAGCAGGAGCTTGACTCGGGGGATGAGGATCGGGATGGACTTTAAGCAGCTCGGCTGCTGAATGACGAAAGCCACGAGCAATCTTTTCAATGTAAGGATACAACATCTTGAACAGCTTGTCATACATAGAGTATAATTTATTATCAGAATAAGGTTCGAAATCCTCAAACCTTAGCAAGGCATCCATGATGTCATTCTTAGACCGTCCCTCAGCCAACCCCTTACCCCATCTGGCTTAAATGGCCATATTAAAGGGCTTCGACAAAAGAGACGCCCAACCACTGTTGGGAGAAGCTTGCGGACACAGTCAAATTTCTTCATCTCCGTCCGACCCAGCTGAGTGACAAGCTTCTCTTTCTCCTCACCCCTCTCAGCTGATATATCCTTCAGGCGTACACAATAGCAAACAGAAGTCCTTCTTAGCCAATTTGGCTTCCAACTCCTTAATATGGAGAGTTTGATCTTTGTTGATATGGGATAGTTCATTTCTCTCTTCTTCCAACACTTAATTTTGTTAGCACAACCCTCGTGCTCCTCTTTCACCTTCTTATACCGGCTGGCCATGTCATTATAAAGCTTAGCATTGAGTTCCAAATCCACTTTAGCGGTAACCAACTTCTAAACTGTCACTTCACACTCCGCATGGGCCTCAGCAAGCTTATCATAGCCATCTCGGAGATTCTCGAACCTCTTAAGATTATCAGTTTGAGCCAGGGCTCCTCGAGCCAAAGTAAACTAGGCCCTCTCAAGAGCAACAGCATTGGTCAAGGCATTGGATTCTTCTTGGGCCGCCGCAGGTGCCAAATGAACCATGAGTTCCTGACACCACATGCGGGTGTCTACGCGACACATCCATGGAATGGTCCAGTCCGGCACATACAGGGCCTGAGAACGGGAGGACTCACCTTCCTCAACATGTATACCTACGAGGTAAAAGAAACAAAATCAGGCAAATCTACAAATAAAAAAGAAAAAAAATGTTGCGGTCCAAAGCAGGACGTACCTTACAAAATAGTTTTCGAGGTAGAAGAAATTTCTTTAGCAGCAAGGCTATGAGGGGCAGAATGACTGGCCGGAGAGGATAAGAATACCTCGGTCTTATCAGCATTCAAATCTTTCCTAGTTTAATCAGCAAAAGATCCCAACTGAAGGTTGTTTGTTTCATCGTCGTTGTCATCATCGACCTTAGTATTATTGTGAACAGAATCATTGGCGGAGTCATGAGGAGGAATATGAAATGAATGATCCTCAAGAGACTCAGCGGTTCCGACACCAGTTGAAGGAGGATTCCTCACGTCATGCCTGGTAGGGTCTACCGTCCGGATAGGTTCCGGAGACGAAACATGCTCAGACGCGGCTGAACCGTCTCTCCGGGCAGCAGGAACCTTTTTCCTCTTAACCTTGGGACGGGAGCCCTCTCCTGCGTCCCCATCCCTCTTCTTATCTCCTTTCTTTTTGGCAGCAACTCGGGCTTTCCTTTCTCTAGTAGCAACAATTTTAGGGTCTTCCACCTCGACCTCCTTTTGATGATCCGTCTTGTATGGAATAGATTGATCCACTAGAAGGGGAGGTATGGTATGCTATGCAACCAGATCTTGGTTGAAGAGGGCATGCCCTTTCTCAATAGACGACCCGAAAAAAAGGGGAAACGCAAATACTCAGACATCGTGACCACTACAAAAGGAAACAACAAAGTATTAAGAAACGCCGAAGCAGTCTTACACATAAGGATAAAATTATAAGGCATTACCATTCCCCCCGGTATCTTTGAAAATAAATGAAAACCAGGGAAGTCCCATGCAGTAGCTAACCCCCTTTGAAAATAAGTCCGGAAGATACGGGTCAAAGATCTATGAAACTTTCGGTTAAGGCTTGCACGTCTAATACATTAAAGCCATCCTTCAGAACGAGGTCATTGACGTCGGAGTCATGATGCCTCTATGCCATGACATCTAGAATGGCTCTCCTATCTAAAAAGAAAAATATTCTTTTCCACCCTTTTAGTCCAGAAAAGGTCTCTCGAAACACTTTACCGCTAGCACCCTTACAAACTCTTTTCTCAAAAGAGAACCAGTGCCTCTGCTTACTAACTTTGTAGAAAACACGAAATAAATTCACGGAAGGTACATTATCCAGACTCCGGCAATATAGTTCAAACATGGTTAGTCGGTTCAATCCTAACGGCACAAGCTGGGAAATATGTATGCAAAAATGCTTGATAACGACTAATAGGAGGGTAGAAAAAGGCACCCTTATCCCCGAAAACTCAAAGTCATATGTTCGTATAATGCCCCCCCATAATCCATGGTTTTATCCCCCCCCCCCCCCCCCCCCCCCCCCCCCCTCTTGGTAAATTGGTCCATGGTCCACCCTTCGGTAAGAGCACAAGGGTGCAAATCTAAGGGGATGCCGTGTCAGATTGCAAGACACTTAACATCCTTGGCAGACATGGTGGACTCATAGGATGGCATGTCAAACTTAGGCAGTACCACAACATCAGCAGTTTGATCCTCCTCAGACATTTTGTCAAAGATACTGAAGGGAACGAGTAATACTAAAAGATAAACAAGGACGGAATATATACCTAAAAGATGTCAAGTCGGAGATCTTAAGAGGACGTTCGGGAGAAGGAAAATACGCAGTAAAATGCGAGGGGCTGACTATTTATAGGGAAAAAGTAGGACACGAAACGTTGTGTCGTATCAGACCTACAACGTGGTACGATCTTAACCGTCTATTGGGAGATGATGGACACGTGCACGATCACACCCTTCCAGATCTCATAAGTAATTATGAGTTCTAACCTACTGTAATTATGAACTTTGTCGCATTAAAAAAATCTCTTTAAGTATCATCTCATTAGTTTTCAACTAATAAAATGATACTAGGGGGGACATTTCCGCTTAAATATCCGGAGGGGCCTAGCGTCCGAAGGGTACGTAACCATGCAGAAAGGGCATATCCGAGAAGGCCAAAGAAAGGACAAAACATCAAGTTTAAGGAACCAGGTTACTTCTTTAGACCAGCGGTCAATAACGGGCACTCATAAGAATGTCACCATCCCAGGAGTTACGGGATCATGTCTCCCACGCAGCTCCGCCGCCTGACACAAGAGCTAGGTTTAGCTTGGCATCCCTATTCCCTAAGTGTCAGGAACAGTACACCGCTACAGTAACTCAAATAGTATAAATACCCCCTGGTTTACTGTTATTCATGTATCATTTACTGCATTATCACACACACACACACACTATATTATGCCCTCTTGGCTCTCACTAATACTTACTTTCACGCCCGAGTTTGGTCCTAGGATCACTCCCGGGGTGAGGCTGACGTGTCTTTCTTTCTTATTCACAGATACGCAAGGAACCTTCTAATCAAGGGCTGAGATGCTCATCCTATCCAACATGATATTTTACTTAAACAGACCGCTAGGTGTGCACTTAGTATAAAAAATTGTTTTCATTTTCTGTTTTTAATTGTTTAAATCAATTATTGTTAGATTGCAGAGCAATGGGTGGGTCAGACCCTTTTGAAGAAGCCTTAGCAGCCATGCTCGGTCTCTTCAAACCTTCATTGGCGCATGTCCACGACTTCCTTTAAAAGAGGCCCCCAAGGTATTTTAGGATATTTGTAGTTACTATCATGTTAAAATTTGGTTTCGTTCATTTGTCGTGCATGAATCAGGACTTGAAGCACCATGTGCAATGGCACTTTTTCAAGCCTATTACTATTATGGATTGTATTCTACTCAGGGTCTTGGACCAGGTAAAGTACCAATTTCATTACCCACAAACATGTTAGAAAATATATTTTTCTAATTATGTGTTTCGACTTAAATTTATTACGCTTGCCAGAACCTACATAGAATGTGAAACTAGAAAGACATTACTCAAGGACAGCGAGGAAACCCTCAACTGACAGCGGCATTCGTCCACCCACATCGACAAAACAAAAGCTTGAGTCATCAGATACGGGATTGCAAGGATCCCGAACTGAATGCCGCTTTGGTGGTATGGTTTTATCCAATAATTATAATATGTATTCTAAAACTGTAAACAAATAATATTTATGGCTTCAAGACTTAGTGCTAACAAAGTCTATGCATAAAAAAATAAAGCATTTGAAGTTGTGTATAGATGTAAGATATTAGATAAATGAGCACGCTTAAGCAGCTACATGTGTCAATTTCCAGTAAAGTGTGTTATGCTATGGACGTATGCATGCATGCTTCATGAATGTCTTGTTGTTAATCTCCCTTAGGCTGAGGCAAAAATCGTGTGCGAGTATTTTCCATAAATACTACACAGTTTGGATGTATAATGCGTGGCACGCTAATTTTGTTTCAATCTCCCAGTTTATATGAATTTTAAGGTCCCATTAGTTGTGGACATATGAAAATCCAAACAATGTTACATTAGCTTCTTCTATTGAAATAGGTTGAGTTCGGGTCAAAATGGGTTGCTTTTGGTTGACTCCAGGCAATTTGTGCCATGTTTAAATCAATTTTTATAAGTAATTAGTGTCAAATAGGATCGCATTAAGTTACAGTATTAGTAAGAACATACTTTTGTCTGCTTGACCCATTATAAATAAATTTAAAACATTTTGAACTGATCATAAACCTATGACATGTCCAAATCCAAAGTGTTCACTTCACCTTGAGAAAGTTCAACAAATGCAGCTTGAGTGTTAATCTTTTCATCATTCTCAACTAATGCAGTTTCAGTTTCGTGTTTTGTTTCACATTCAGCCTCTTCTTTTGCTTCAGTCTACTAAGACAAACTGAATTAAGGTGTCTAATCTAAATAATATTGTGGAAATACTCTACTGTAACCATAAAAACTCTAACATTATTTGAAAAAAATATTGACTGTTAGCTTATATTAACCCTAATCTTATAGTTTTATGGAACTCAGGTTAAGGGGGTGCTTGGATTAGCTTATTTACACGTTCATCGCCTTTTTTCACCTTCACGAGATATATGGCCCTCTTCAGTTGCATGACTTTCCCTATGTAGCAAATGAACAGATGGTACACAAATAAACCTGGTCATCGTAGGTGAGCAGGAGTAGGAAGTTTTCATTTTCGAGTAAGGTAACACTTCCATTGCATCTGAATAGCATAAAAGTCAGATCCTATAGTACACATAGTTGATTGGCCGAGCTTTGGTTTACATTACGATAAAATAGATTCTGTCAATGCTATAGATAGACCGGCTTATAGATTGTTTGATTTGACGTTGTCTTCATGCCTAAATTTCATTGTGATAAAGAGGTTTGTTTATTTTAGGCTAATTTATAATGATATACTTTTCCAGTGATATACATATGGTTAATATGATAGTAGAAACTCATTTTATAATTCCATATAGTTTAACTCTTTAAAAGATATACATCTTAAATAACAGAAGCAAATGGCATCCGTGGCTCCTCGGGTTGTAATGGGATGGAATAATGTACAAGTGAAGCTTTGGGATGTGTCGAAGGGGGTCATTTTATTAGATTTTCACAATTCGAAGGTCTGTTTAACAAGAGGTATTCAGATATGTGTTTTTGATTTGGCCGACGACGTGGAACAAAATGTATTGTGGATGACCGTTTAACAGATGATAAGCTGTCACCTAAAATATGGGATCTCGCAGTGCTTAAACCGAAGGTGATTAGACTCTTTATAGTTTATTTTTTTGGGAAATTATTTCTATTTATTTATTGTTGATCAACGCTTAATTTTGTTTTGGTAGATTCTCACATAGTATTCAAAATTAGCATATTCCTCATATAAGAACCAATATTAATCACTTGGTAATTTGCTAATCACAAGCTTCATCAGGCCAGTAACATTGCACTTCATATGCAAAACATGAAGATACGAAGGTTGCCCTACTAGGTTACCCTGATGTTATTAATTTGGATTAATTGTGATGCCACTAAGCCCCTCGTAAAATTAATCAAATGTGTGTATGGCCGTACCCGAAAACTCATGTAGATATGTCTCACTAATTTTTGGTAATCTTGATTAGTTACATATACGAGAAATAGAATCGTTAAATAATAGAATGACATTGATTCATATCTAGTTTAAAAAGCGGTATCGGAAACAAAGGGATTGTAAATTCATAAATCATGTGTTTGTGTCTTTATGAAACCACACTCAGATATTTCTGGGAGCATTGACGTGTTGCTAGACGCTTACCAATGTTATTATATAATTTGTACATGTCCAAGTGAGAGCTGTTGGAATATGAACAAATATAAATTATGTATGTCCGAAATTTATTTGAGCCTAAGGGGACGCACACGTTAATATGTAGAACAACGTATTTAAAATGTTAATGTAATATATTAATTAGTGTTTTAACAAACGATCGTTAAAAGTTTAACAAGAATAAATATTAGTTGTTAATAGTTAAAGGACTAATATGCAAAACCGGGAAAAAGAAAGTTTGGTTTTTCCTACTCTTTCCTTATAGTCGGTCGAACCACCTCCTCATGAGAAGGTGGGGGACTTTGCTTGCAAGCCAAGTTGAAAGGAGTATATAAGGAGGTCTTAGGGTCCTTGAGAGCTCATAACTTCAATCTCTAAAATCCCTAATCTCTCTTGCTCTTTCTCCTAGTCGACCGAACCAAAACCTTTTTAAGCTTTTTGGTTTTTTTCCCCTCTTGCTCGATCGGAATCAAACCCACAAAGGGTTTTTCGTTTGGTTGTGGTTTGACCCTTAAGAACACGAAGGTTACTTGGTTTAGTTGATAGTCAATCTACGATGATTGTTTGGTTAAACACTACTAGTACTAGCATACACGTTGTTTACTAAGAACGTATTGTGTGTGTAAACTTAGAGGGATTATTCTTTTGATCCTTGGTGGTTTTGCGTGGTGTTATACACACGCATATATTGAAAATGGTGTAATGTTTAATGCTAAAAGCAGTGTAACGTTTCTTGCTAAAAGGTACACATCTTCAATCCCTTGTTAATTATAAGTTCTATACGTGTTTGATCTTTCCGCTGCGTACTTGTGATATGTTTAATTGGTTAAATAAATATAAAATCCCAACAGTGGTATCAGAGCCATCATATATGAATTTGTAATTACAAGAATAAAATTGGAAAAAAATTAGGGTTCTTGATTAATTTTTTAAGCCCTTTAGGCGTTTTATGCATCAAGATTCGATCTGTATGCATCAAGATTCAATTTTAATTAGTTATAAAATTAATTAGACGAACTCTAGGTTGTATGCAGTTTTATGATAAAACTTAATGTGTTTAAATTGTTAATTTATCCGGTTTTATGTTAAAATTAATTGTTAATTCGGCATCCATGATAAATACATGCAATTTATCATGGAGCGATATATGATATAAATCTTGTTAATTGTTAATGAATTTTTATGCAAATATGATGATCAAGAATTAAAACATAGACATTAAAT
>BQNB010031596.1:0-53850 GCA_026074375.1 Tanacetum coccineum | reverse complement strand
TTGTATGCCTTTATTGTGCTTTGATATGACACCATGATTATGATGTTTCGGCCTCCTTCTCAGAGAGGGGCGTTACATTTGGACTTCACATAAGTTTCGAATCTATTTTTCTAATAAATAAATCCATCACTTTTAAATAGTGGTGGTCTTTGCATAGATTGCCCTTCTAAATATTTTTCCGATTCCATAGATCGATTCAAGTTTTAAAATATAATTTATTTTAAAAATCTTGTTTAACGTGGCTCTTGATACCAATTGTGGAAAACTAGAAGGGGGGGTTGAATAGTTTACCGCTTTTTAATTTAATGTTTAGTTTTATGTATGTTTGTAAAACTTAGATTCGACCTTTTTGTGAATTCAATGCTTGCACAATATGAACAATGTAAATATATGAAATGATAAAGTAAGACAAGAGATAAGAGTAAGAACAATCAAACCACAACGCGAGGATTTATAGTGGTTCGGTAACGAAGCACCTCTTCGCCCTACTCCACTCCCCGAGCACCAAACTCGAGAGTTTTCTTCACTATGTCAACAAACTCCCTTATGGCGGAGAAAACCGTACACAACGTTGCTTATATCAATTTACGACACTAAGCTAAATGTCGAGTTCTAATCTTAGCTAGAACCAATCTATCACAACACAACTTCACGACTTGTTCACGACTTCACAACTTCACGACTTCTTCACAACTTCACAACTTCTTCACAACTTTACGACTTCTTTAAAACTTCATGACTTCTTCACAACTTCACGACTTCACTTCACCACACTACTTATATCACAACTACCTAACACTACTTGGTAAGATCACAACGATCTAACTATACTTACAAAGATCACCAAGATCTAGCTACTACACACAACTACAAGATATACAATTGATTTACAAATATGTGATATGAATGCAACAAGATTGCTATGCACACTAAGGTGTAATACTTCTTCACTTGATGATGGAAGTATTCTTCTCTTGCACTTGAGGAATATAGCTTGGATCACTTGGAAACAAAGCTTTATGATTAAATGATCAAAGGATTTTAAAGAGGATAAGTGGGTTGTTTTAAGCAGAAAGAATGAGTGCAAAAGGTGAGAAAAATGTTAGAGAATAGTCCAGTATTTATAGGACAAAAAGGAGGAGCGGGATCTATGGCCGGCCCCCTTAAATAGGGTGTCGGCCCCTTTAAAATTAAGGGGGTCGCCCATGTAATTAAGGGGGCCGCCCCTTATTCAGACGCTCCTTTTTGTCCTATTCAGGGGAGGTGTTTACTGGACCATTTCTAGCCGTTTTAGGTCCGAAAATTTGAAATTCAAAATGTTTATTTTGAATAAAACATTTCTTTTAAATGTAATAAAAAGTTTACAACATTTTATAAAAGTTTCCTTTGATCATAAAATGCATCAATCATTTGTTTATTCATATCTTGGAGTGATATAAGTTTGAAATGAATATTTACTACTAAATACTTGTTTACGTTTAATTTTACGTTGAACGTTTTTATATTTTGTGATTATCAAAACGTAAAGATGTGAAAAAATATTATTAATGTTTTTAGGCATTATATTTTATCAACAATCTCCCCCTTTTTGATGATTACAAAATTTAAACTCATTAAATGTAAAATTATTTTTAAACAAGTATTTAGTGAGTTTTATGTCATTTCTCCCCCTTTTTGTAGAATCAAAAAGGCATCGTCGAGAATTGCTAGTAAAATCGACGGAACAAATGCTCCCCCTTGATGTGTGCTCCCCCTCGTTCGAGGGCACCAAGGAATCGAGCTATGGTTTCTTGGCTACAAAATGGGTTAGAACAATACAAATATTTCTAACATGTAGCAAGGAAGAAAAATATGACATACAACCAACAATGATCATTCATTAAAATTAAAGTAGTGTGTGAAACACACTCATGCATACATAAGGAAAATAACATGCTAACATACATGAAATTAAAAGTACAAAAGTCCTATAACTAGTAAAGCTCCATAGGACTTGCATGCAAAATGGTAGAGGATCAATTATTTGAGAGACTAAACATAGAGCATGTTTAGTTTGGGGATGATGGTGGAGGTGGTGTGATGATGATTGGTGGTTGTGAGAGCATATGTTCAATATATGAAAACATATATTGAAGTTCATCTCTCAATCCAAATATGAGAGTACGATTGTGAATGCAACACAAGCATGAATCTCCATGTGCCTCAAGAAGGTTCCAAGGAATGAGATGACCAAAGATAGGTGGTGAAGGTGATGGAGTATCAAATTAGACATCAAGTAAGGTAATTGATGAAAGGGTGAGAGTGATGTCTATTGATGCATTTTCTTGAGTTGGAGGTGGTGGAGAAACTCTTGGAGGAGGATATGTTGGTGGGTTCAAGTAACTATTGGGTGAAAGTAATGTTGATGAGGTTAGTGATTTTGGTGTGTAGTCAATTGAAGAGGATGAGGTATCTTTGGTGGATGAAGTTTTAGAGGGTGCATTGGGAGCACTAGGAGATGATTCTTGAAGCTTGGGTGATAGGGTTATAGTGTCTTCATTTGTTAAGTCAATGAAGAGTTGTTTTGGTGGTATGATGATGATTTTTGGTTTCTTTGATGGTTTGGAAATGGAAGCTTTTGGTGAAGCCAACTGAGTTGATAATGGTTAGTGTATGAATGAGGAAGATGATGTATTGGTGATGATCATTTGGAAGGGATTTATGGGAAGAGAATGGATTAGAAAAGGAATGAATTTGAACTAGTTTAGGTTATTCCAAATTATGTTCGAGCATTCTGGGCAAAGATAGTCGAGACTAGGTAAAAAAAGGTCAAAAAGCAAGAAAAATACTGTTTTACCCGTGATTTGCTAGGGCGGTCCCCTTAATTAGGGGTCGGTCCCCTTAAAGATAAGGGGGCCGCCTGTTATGAATTAAGGGGGCCGCCCTCTGCTAGTTTCCATTTTTCACAGAAAAATGATTTTTCTCAGATATTTTTTTGTAAGAGTATTTCTGTTTTGGTGGTTTATTTGTAGCAAGCCTTATTGAGTTTTATGAGCACATTTAATCATATAACGTGTAATAAACACATCAAATCATGAAACCAAAGTAGCATAAGTAGTTGATTAAATAAAACCAAAGATTTAAATCATCATAGCAAACAAGTATTTAAAGATAACCAACACCCAAGTCTTTCCGAATAAACATAAATCAGATAATCACCACACAAGTTGTTTAGAACATACACATAATCAAGTTAAAAGTTGTCTTAAACCACATTTAGCTATCTAGCTAATTTCTCTCATATGTCTTCACTTCTTCTTCTTGCTACACACTCCTTTTAATGCCTTTCCAAATGACTTGAACCCTCCGTGCATCTCCTCATGGCATTTGTTAGCATTTAGTTGAGACAAGGTGTCTTGTCGTAGCAAGAGATTCCCCATCGGTTTGCTCAAAAGAGGGAAGGGCAAAATGGTAGTTTTGGTAGTCGAGTAGATTAAGAGAGTTAAGATAGGTGGTAGGAGATATAGTACTTCTCGAGAAGTTTGGCAATCTCATCATCATCAACGTTTTAATGAGATGACGTCCTTGATGATGATAGGATGAGAATAAGACGAAACGCGCGTGCCTTGCCACGATCACTTCAAGGTCGTCGAGTTTGTCTTAGAGCAAGAGGACACATGACTCGCTCAACAATGTCATAGGTGCCATTGTCAATATGAGGATACGTTTCCATGACGTATCGATAAAGACGAGTTAAAAACATGCCATATGGAAAATTTCGTTGGAGTAGCTCTGGCACAATTCGCGTTCTTTTGACAAAAAATAAGCAAATTGTATTGTTCTTCGTAACAACACAATATAACATGTGAGCAAGACAAGCGGGAAGGGGGGGGGAAACGGCTTGATGTCCTCCTAGTCCCGAACACAATCGGTATTCTCTCGAATGAGTTCTTCCCATTGCTTCATGTCGAGGCTTAGTTCTTTGGTGAGAATTTGATTTGGATTGAGAGTGACTGTTTGACTTTTAATGGTAGGTCTACCACGACACGTTCCAATTCCAAGAAGTCGACGAATGTCGTCGGGAGTAGGAAGATCGGTGCAATATGGTCCCTCGGTTTCTTGAGAATATTCAAGAGATGCAAGGTCCCACTCGTTTGTAAAAACGGCTTGACCATTGTATGGAATTTTGAGGATTTGACCGAATTGAGCGAGAGTAAGAGTTATGAATTCGTGTTGAATCATAAAAGAGATGACAAGATAGCCATAGTCAATTGGTTGTAACATGACCTTGACCATAGAGATCTAGAATAAATATTGGAACATCGGGTTTGTTGATTTGAAAGAGTCAATTAAAGCGAATGTGTAGTAAAGAGACGCTCAGATGATTGGTTGATTTTGTATGTAGGCTTATCAACAACATGACCTTTTGTGAATGTTGTGGTTTTCAATAGGTTTGTAGAATTGGGCAATAGTAGGGGAGATGCCGGGAATTTTGGATACTTTTAGGATGTAGGATTTAGTGAGAGATATATCGGTGGTAGTAGCTTTCGGCATTTTTGTCACCTAAACAAGTCAACAACAATGTCAAAAAAAATGCAAAAATAAAAAGAGTATGTAAGAAAAATACTATATGTGGAACCAAAATTACTTCGACTCTAAAAAATAAAAACCTAAGAAGTAATTTTTATGTTCCTTAGTTTATTTTTAACTCAACTTTAAGTATTGACAAATGTATACATTAGATTGTATATTTTGTCAATTCATGTGAGTTTGTTTGCAATTGGCTTATTACTAGTAAAGTATTTATTTTGACTCAAAAATTCTTATTAATTCATGATAAGCCAAACGCTCCCTTATGGGTAGAAATCTTGTCCAATATGTCAAAATATAATATAGAATTATATATTTTGATGACTCACACTATTTGTTATGTGTTATAGTAGCGTGATAAAAATGTAGTGATGCCATCTCGACTCTAACAATCATCCAAGGAGATGAACCAAATAACACTCTTTATTTTATATAAAAATTTACTCATGATTTGAATAAATAATAGTATATAATATATATATATATATATGTGTGTGTGTGTGTGTGTGTGTGTGTGTGTGTGTGTGTGTGTGTGTGTATGTGTGTGTGTGTGTTTGTGTTTGTGTTTAGATAATCAATACTTGATTATTTTTAACATGTGTTGGCATTAATCAACCATGTGTAAGTTTTAAAACTACATATATGCAAAAATTCGGCCATATGTTCATTAGTATACATATTCTTAAAATTTTAACTCAATAAGTGTTTTAATTCAATCCTATCAAGGTTGTAGTGTTCCTATGACTATGGGAATCATTATAGTTATGGAAATCCTATACTAAATCAAAAAATATAACAATAATGAAAAACCCCCAATTTTGATTAAGAACAAAATTGGATGAAATCAAACAAAAAGAAGGTTGAAAAACTTATAAGAAATGTTGTTGATTGACTTGTTAGTGAAAACCCTTTGCGAATTTTGATTAATTGAAAGATTTGAGGTTTTGATTTTGATGGCAATGGTGATGGTATTTTCGTCACAGCAGGTAGGGGAAGATGGAAGAGAGAAAAAGTGATGTTTTGGTATAAAATTCGACTGTAAGGGGGTGTTTGGTTTCGCAGATAGGCGATTCCCTTAATTAATTAAGGCGGCCACCCTTTTTACACGGCCGGTCCCCTTAATTTTAAGGGGGCTGCCACCTGAAGAAAAAAATTCTTCGATTTTTGGCTAGTTTTGTGAGAATGAATATTGACAATTTTTAATTAACTATTTGTTTAATTAAAAGGTTTCTTTGACTATCTCGTACGAGATAATCAGGATGTCAATACATAAGATGATTTGGTGACTAGACTTCTTACGAACATGATGAATTAATTTCTTCGAATGAAAAAATTAATTGATACGTTTTGAAATAGGAAAGAGTGAATATTGTAGAGGATGAGAGATTGGAATGGAGTAAAGATTTCAACAAGGCGATGTTGATAGATGTAGTTGAGGCGAGCGTCAAGGTGGAAGAGAGTTTGTTTCATCCATAGTGGTTTAAGACTTTTCCGATGCAAAACTAATCATATTTTTATGTTAATTATTATCCACTAACTTATTTTTCTTCGTCTATGTGAGTTCGTGGCCATAGAAGATTTCTATTTTATAGTGGTTCATAGATAAGCCCATGGAAACAGATGGCTCCCTAATGAAACAAATTCTTGTTAAAAACTAGAAACCAACAAAGCATATTCTAGTGACAACCATATTTCCTATTCTATCAACTAATACTAAGTATATCATATACCAATCTATAATTTACGTAATTAGAGAGTGAGACGTACCTTAGCCTTCAAGAGAAATTACTATAAAATCTTCAAGGTAGCAAGCTTTAAAGATGAGGATTTATGGAAATCTTATATGAGTTCTTCAATTTGTTTGACGAAAGCCAAAGGATGCTTGTATAATAACCTTGGTAAATGTGATGATTTAGCACATTTATTGGTCCCCATCGTTTCATGGGTTGAGTCCGAAGTTATTGTTTCCGAACAGTTTTGCATTTTGATTCGAACTACATGCACAGTGAGCAATCTTGCCACATTGAGTAAAGCTTGGTTGGTGTGGATGATTCTATATTGTATGATTAGTGTTAGAGTAATTTGGTCTACCTTGGTATCTCTAGGTTGAGGTGTTTTGGAACGAGGATGAGAGTTTTCTTTTCTTCTCGGAAGAGGTGTTTTAGACCTCATTGTGGGTTTAATAAATCCGACTCCGAGTTTTAAAGGAAGGTTTGTAAAAACGTATTAACCATCATCATCACAGCAATATTAATTTTAGTATTAGATTATAAGTAAAAATTTTGGTTTTGAGTTGGGTTTGTGTCTATCAATTCTTTTCTTTCGACTCAGACTTCTTGACTACTTTACAAAATTTACTTGTTTGGTTTCGCTAGGTGACCCTTTGGTAAAATTAAATCCTAAACCGGATTGTTAGCCTCAAAATATTGAGTCGAACAATGAAGTTCGTTCATTATGAATATTAGGTCTCGGTCTTTATTTAATTAAATGTTGTAATAGGCTAGAAGGGTAAACGGGCTCATTTAATTAATCTTATCTTGTACTAGTTTTGGACTAAGGTCCATTGTAATCTCGAGCCCGGCCCAAGTCAAACACCATTCGGCCCAACAAAGCCCATGTGGTGTAAGTATTAATACCCTTCTCCAAGTGTGGAGAGGGTGTTGGTTCCATTTGTATTTTTCACAAGTTTAATCAACCATCTATTTTCTCTCTAACTTCTCTCTAAAATTCGTCCATCATATCTCCTTTCTATTTTTCTTGTGTTCATCATGAAGTGATGTGATTCTTGGGTTTCCGACATTTGGTATCAATCGCCACGAGGGTGATTTAGTTTTGTGTTCGTGTGGTTTTTACATTTTTCTTTTGTTCGAAAATTCTATACATCTTACAAAAGTGTTTTTTGATCTTCCAAACTACTCAAGGTTTTATCTTGTTTAAAGTTTTGGAGGTATTAAACACTCATTGTTTGTAGTTTTATTCATTTCGGTAACAAGTTTATATTTTAAAATTTTGTGTCGAATTTTTACTTGTAAAAGAAAGTACACCGATTTGAGAAAGTATCATTTTTCAGAAAAAAGGAACTTAAAAAGGGGTTTACCAAGAAAATAGTATTGTTCTGAATTTGCTAGATAAAAGGATAGGACATCGAATTCTGTATTTAATCGAAAATGGCAGAATATAACCAAAAGATGTGTTAGCTTAGTTTGTTTGTGTGCGTGTGTTAACACTTGATTCGAAAGGTTCTGTGTTTGATTCTTGCTAGCGTCATTTATGTGTTATGTTTTTTTAAATACATTCAAAATTTGTGCTTTCGAATTTGTGTATTATTACCGAGTTTTGTGAAAACTCAACACAAACACTTTACTAGCTCAGTTGGTTATTAGTATTAATTTGGAATAGTATGTGTTTGTTAAGGTCCTTGGTTCGAACCTCATAGGCGTCAATTTTTTTTGTGATTTTTTCTTCACTTTCGCATTTGAGCTTTAATATCAAAATTGTAAGTTTCTTATCATAGGATTCTTTTTAGGATCAATCAATTTTTGTAATAGTGCACAAAATCGTTGTCGGTTTTTATCGAAAAATGTTTTAAGATTTCATTTCATTCTCGGAATTAAGCATAAAAATTTGTAATAGAAACACAAGTTCTCCACGGTTTTATCGAGTTTGTGTTAGGAGAAAATATTATCGAATTCATGATATGAACATTTGGTTAGAATAATCTCGTTTGTAATTTTTATTAATTTTGCTCGAAATTGTCTTCAAGTTCTATCCGAGAATTAATTGTTCGAGAAAAGTTTTTACCCGAGAAAGATTTCTATCCGAGAAGTTTCGTCCGAGTTTGATCTTAGACGTGTCCGACAAAAGTTTCGAGTTTGTTCTATCCGATATCGATCCACACTTGTCAAAATTAACAAACTCAAAAGAAATCAAAATTTGTTCTCTGAATTTTGTTACCGGATTTGCTTAGTCAAATTTGTTAATCGAACTTGTAACATCAAAACAAAACCACATCACAACTTTATCATCTTAAGATCTTACAAATCATTTTCACTTCATAATTTAACAAGTCATTCATCATGACAACTCTAATCATAACTTCTACAATTGACAGTCAAATGCATAACAACTCATGCAGCTAGTTCAAGGTAATTGTCCCCACCAAATGCTTTCAACGTGCAGATATGCACAAGTGGCGATCACGTTCTTACGTACATTGAAACCAAAAACAAATGGTGATGCCTTAAGGAAATGCATTCTCGATGGTCCTTACATTGCTTCTACTGTCGTAATACAAGTGTCGCAACAAAAAATCTCATAGCAGTTCTTTGAACACCACAACAGTTGAGACAATTCTGAACATATCTCCTGTAAACAAAGCTCATTTTGAAACAGAAAAGGAAGCGATTCATATGATATTGACTGGAATTGGAGATGAAATATACTCTACTGTTGATGCGTGTAATACAGTTCATGAAATGTGGGAAGCTATCGAAAGGCTACAACAGGGTGAATCCCTCAACATTAAAGATGTCAAGACAAACTTATTTTGGGAATTTAGAAAATTCACTCGACTCACTATGATGAAACAAGTTGAAGATCATATTACACAAGGTTTTACAAGCTGATGAATGAAATGATCAGAAACAATTTGATAGTTGATAAAATACAAGTCAATGTTCAATTTCTTCAAAAACTTCAACCAGAATAGTCAAGGTTTGTAACAATTGTCAAGCAACAACACAAGTTGGATGAAGTTTCTTATCACAAGTTCTTGACATTCTGAAACATATCAAAAGGATAGTTATGAACTCCGTGCTGAAAGAATAGCCAAGACTGCTAACCCATTAGCACTTGTTGCTACTGCTCAACCACATTAAGATCCATATTACCAAACATCAAAGTCTCACAAATCATATGCACCAACATCAAAAGCCTCACTTCTAACCAGATATCATGCAACTACAAGACACAAAGGCAAAGAGATAGCCAAACTAATCACACCTCTATCTGAGTCACCTTCTGATGAAGATAGTGGTTCCTGACAAGGCTCATAAGGATAAAGGAAATGCAGAAAAAATTTGGCTCTCATTTGCAAATTTTGTAACTTTAAAAACCTACAACCTACCACACAACCTTGAGAACTTCCTCAAACACCAGAAAACCTAGAATGTGTGATAGTAACTCTAAGTATACAAGAATGACAATCAGACTGGACAGTTTGGGAATCAGAGGATAATAACTGTTGCTAGGGCTAGGGACACTGTAGGTGGTCAAGTAGTGAAGCAGTCTGGGATACAGTGTTTTAACTGCAAGGAATTTGGTCATTTTGCTAAGGAAGGCAGGAAGCTAAAACGGGTTAAAGACTCCACGTATCACAAGGAAAAGATGTTGTTGTGTAAACAAGCTGAGAAAGGTGTTCAACTTCAAGCAGGAGCAATCTGACTGCTAGCAGACACGGATGGAAGAGATTGATGAACAAGAGTTGGAGGGAAGCACATTACAACAATAAGACAAAGATCCGGAGGTTCCTAGCAGACATAGGCAACTTATTCTGAGCCATTAGAACAGGTACAATATGATACTGAATATAATGTGTTTGCAAATGAAATACAACATTCTGAGCAATCTGAATCCATTAGTAACACATGTGTAGTGGAAACGGTTGATAGTAATGTCATTCCAGATTCACCGGATATGTGTGATAATGATATTCAGAATGACCAAAATGTTGTAGAATGTGATGATGAGCGTGTTGCGCTTGCTAATTTAATTACAAATTTAAAACTTGATGTCGATAAAAATAAAAAGATTCAAAAGCAATTAAAGAAAGCAAATGCATCATTGACTCAAGAATTGAAAGAGTTAAATCTACTCATGCAGAGACTAGTAGAAGCCTGAGGGAGTCTAATAGTATTCGGGATAGTTGTTTAGTTGTACTTCAAAACAAACAGATTGAGTTTGAGAGGTACAAGGCCTTTAATGATCGTATAGTTATCTATGACAAACTTGAATGTAACATTAAATGAAACTCCTAGGACTATTAGCCAAAAAAAAGGAATGACATAAAAGAAGGTTTAAATGTTAAAGCCTATGAAATTTTAGTTGTCAAAGAGAAACACGATGAGTTAGTCAAACAGAGTCTTTTAACAAAGTCACATTACGAAAGTCTTGTCAAAGAGAAAACAAAGGTCATAATGGATTTGAAACTTAAGGAAGAAAAAGATATGACAAAAAAAATTTCATCAATGGAAACCAATTAAAGTTATTTGATTAAATTATTTACAAAAGGAGTCAATCATCTCAACCATTCATGATGTTAGCACCACAAATGCCCTACATTTAATGAAGACACCTACCTTTGCTATCCAATTTACCTCAAAAAGGGCTCAATATGATAAACCATGGATTGTATAAAGATCCCACAATACCAATCTGGATCCTTCAAACAACTCGATATTCCTTCAAAAAAAAAAAACCCTGATAGGGAAGAGATTCTGACTCTTGAAGAAGAGAGTTGATCAAAATTGAATAAAGACTTAGTGAAACCTTTTGACTACACAAAGTTAAATAGTCTTTATGAAAATTTTAAACCCCTGACCCAAGAATATCAAATACAGTTGGCAAATGCAAATGAAATAAGGAAGAAAATGTAGAGAAAATCATTTGTGAAAATGAAACCAAATATTTTCAAAAACATAGCTTTCTTACCTGTGTCTTAATTAATAAGCAAAAGTAGACAAGTGTATAATGTCATGACAAATAACATAAATCATCTTAGAGAACTTGTCTATCAAGCTTGGGTGAAACATTCTAGAGATCAATTTCGTGCCCCAACTGCTAAAGATATGGAAATCATTAATTAAGACATGTTTTGATGCTTTTCCCTAAGACTCAGAATGATAGTTTTCATTTGTTCATGAACTTAAGAAAGAAATGCATGCTGATTTAAAGTACGTTGAATCCCTTAAAAATGAAATTGATGAACTTGAATCTGATAAGGCAAAATTTTCAAACATGTATGATAAGCTCTTGCAAGAATGTATGTCTAATGATGTTATGTGTTCTTATTTGCATTCGTTATCTGATTCAGATGCGCACACTGAATTACAATGCTTATATCTTCATAAAGTCAAGGAATGTGAATGTCTTGCACAAAAGCTTTCGAAACAAACTGAATTTGTTAGTAAAGAGGTTTATACTAAGCTTTTACGAAGTTTTACTAAATTAGAAAAACACTCGATTTCTCTTGAACTCACTTTACAACAATGTCAAGAACAAATGAAAAATGACACAGTTTGCAAAGAAAAAACGTCAAATGTATTTCAAAAGAACGTGAATAATATTTTAAGATACAAGATTTAAAAGCGCAATTGCAAGACAAGAACATTGCTATAAGTGAGTTAAAGAAACTCATTGAGAAATGCAAAGGAAAGTCTGTGGAAACTAAGTTTGATAAACCATCTGTTGTTCGACAACCAAATGCTCAAAGGATTCTAAAACCATCAGTTTTAGGTAAACCGGCTCTTTTTTCATACTCTCTTGAGAGGAAAATTTTTTCACAAACAAAGTCGGTTCCCAAAACTAATGTGTCAGAGGGTTTATCAAAACTAGTCACTACATAGATTATGCCTCAAACAGCAAGACAGGCTGTAAGAAAAACAAATGTGATTAAACCAGGCATGTATCAAATTAACACTAGGACAACACAAACTAGAGCATCACAGTTGCTTCAGACTTCTAGGAATACTAATCCTCGCATGTCTACCTCTACAGGAGTAATTCACAGAACTAATGTTAGCAGACCACAACTTAGGAGCACTCAAATGAAAGATAAGGTCGTAGCCCAAACAATAAGTCCATGTGAATGATTAAGAAGACTGGAAGAAGAAGACCACCAAATATGAATTCAAAAGCAATTTCTAATAAAACCAAATTTTTGGTATAACATGCAGTAAATGACAAGTTTGAATCTAGCTGACCGAACCCGAGATTGAGCAGGTTTAATTTTTATACATTAGAAATGGATTAAGATTCATTTTACGTGTTTAAATGTGTGCAATGTGATTTTATGTGTGCAAATTGAGTTTAAGAAATGTCATGATATCATTTATGCGGAGTTTGGGCTATCTCATTTTAGTATAGTTTGTGTGGATTATATGTATGTCCATTTGTCACTGTTAGTGATAAAGGAACGGAAATGGCGTATTGCATATATACTACTCCAATAAGTTTAGTTGATTTGGTGGAAATCGATAATGAGAATTGTGGCATTTTAGAAATGAAATAAGTGAGTGAAATTTGAGAAGTTTGTGGCAAACTTTCTAAAAATAGAAAGTGGTTTGGTGAAATGAAAGTTATTTTTAGAAAGGTTAGTAAGTAGTGTTTAAGTAAAAAGGTTTAATCAAATTAGCTTAAGTTTTTATAAAAACTTAAGGTAATTAAGATAATTAGTTAATTAATAATTAAATGAATATATATATATATATATATATATATATATATATATATATATTAATAATTGGTGCGTCCAGTTTAGGGTTACAAAAGAAAAAAGAAATATTTTTTAAGACTTAATTGAGTTGGGCTAAGACTTCAAGGAATTAGTTATATAATCAACTTGGCCCGTCTCTTTTATTTTCTTCTTGTTGCCGTGAACTTGTGTCCCCAAAACCCTAAGGAAGACAAAAAATTTGATCAAGAAATCTAGGTGTTAGATCGTGTTGATTCAAGAAAGATCGTTAGGTATGTTCTTCTTCCTTCTTTATTCTTTTAATTCATGTAACATCATTTATGATGGATCTAGGGTTCACATAAAATACATAATATTAATGATATTTAATGATGTTAGAATGATTAGGGCTTGATTTGGGCAAGATCATGCATTAGTTAGGTTAAATTTTGCGAAAAAATCTTGATTTAGGATGAGCAGAATTTAGGGCTGTGTTTACGAGTGATTATCTCCATGATGGTAATAGTTTTTTTATGTTTCTGGACTCTAAATAGTAGCTCATTGAATGTACTTTCCAGAAAATCTGGCCTTGAAAGTTTTTTTAAGGTCGGGAAGTCATTCACATGTTGTTTACCCTAAAAGTTGTCAAAACAGTAAATACGGGTTAGATTTAGGTCATGTTTGTGAGGGTAAAACCCTAACTTAAAATTAGAATTGAGCTTAGCCTTTCTACAGTAGTTAAGTTTCATATGTATATGAAGAAACCCCAGAAGGATACCTTTTAATTTTATGTCTAAGTATGGTTAATAAGTTTAAACTTTTTAGTGTGCAATCAGATCCGAATTGGGACTGTTTTGAAGTTTGATTTTCTTAGGAGTACTTGTGCATGTAAATGGCTTTTGGAAATCCAAAGGTAGTTAATATACTCATAAATGAGCATGGGTGATTTTTGGTATGAATTATGAGGGTCATTAAGTAAGGGTTTGGAGTACGTAAAGTCATGATAAAATTCTGCAATTTAGAGTTAATTATAAGTAACTAGTGGAAGGAGTTAATGAAGTGGTTAAGTTTGGGCATGGTGTCGGGGTGACCCATGATGGTTAATTTAAACCCTTAGACATCCATCATATGATTGTTACATGTGCTTAAGCTTTTGGCTTAGTAGCGTGTAACACGTGTTGTTTTGTTGTTTAGATTTGTGCTAGTGTTTGTGGAAGCTGCAAAGCAATCAGGTGAGTTTCATAGCCCCTCTTTTCTTATGATTTATTGGGGTGAAAATGATGCAAAGTGTTTGGAAATATTTTGATTACTGTGATAATGCGTTGTCAAAGATGCATGGACTATACGTGACTATTGTATGTTGTGTGGTACATGTTTTGTGATGTGGTATTGAGAATTATGAACTAAGTCAGAGGGATTACCTGTGGGTATCCATGGCCTGTTTAGTAGAAGGTATTGTGGCCTAGTGGGCAGGATGGTTACTTTGAGAGTATCCATGGCCGGGGCTAAGGGGGTAACCACAGGGACCTTGGTACGTTTTTAGTTTTGCTAATATCGCGGGAAAACATTAAAAAATAACCAAACCCTATATTGTACTCTTGCATGTGTTCGAAGACACAAGTTCTTCCAATAATTGCCTCATATGCCGAAGCATCTAGTGGCGCGGGAAAAGATTAAAGGTCAATTAAACCCTACAAAACCATTAAAGATATGTTAATAAAGCCATGGTCAGTAGTGGTTCATCATTGATAAGAGCATAAAAACTTTAAATTTCTCAGAAAACAAGTTTCATAGTTTAAAGTCTTTATTTATTTGTCCAAAAGCAAGTTTTAAAAATAACACATAGCAGGTCACTAGGAGTTAATGGTTATGTGTGTAATTTAACAGAAAAATTTAAACTAAGATTCGAGTAAGTTCGTCGTGGGAAGTCACGTTTCTAAGCACAACATTATAGATAACCACACCCATATGACACATAAACTCGCTAGAATCTTTTAGTTTAAATAAAACAAGTTTCACTTTAAGTATTAGTCCGTTTAGAGTTTCAAAAAGTCTTTTGCATATATTAAAAAGTCGCATGGAATATCACATATAAGAAAATAAACAGGCAGAAAAAGAGGATGAGGTGAAGACAGACTCTATATAGAAAGCAGTAAATCACATAATGCCTCGAGTTCTCAAAAGAGTCTTCCCCAAACGGAGAACCAAAAGACTCTCACTAGGTTTTTTGCTAAGTACCTAGATCGCCACATCCATCATGTAACATGATTGCGTGAGTCTTAAGGCCGGAAAAAGAAAAGAATAATAAAACTTAATTAACTTTTAATTTTAAATCTATTCTTTTTCAATCCATATTAACTAGTAATATTTACCAAGATTCTAGGTTTTATTTATTCTTTATGGCAAAAATTGAATATTATTGCCATAATTTTCAGTCAAAACAACAAATAAAAGTTTTTCTCATGCGGATCTAGCGTGTTTTATAAGTGTGTAACCCATAACACCAAACGAGGTTGACTCGTTATGTCACTGTTGGGATTTTACAAACTAGTAAACCATTTACTTACGAGTACGTAGCGGATGGATCTAGTTTGATATTAAGAATTAACACACAAATAAAGTAAGAAACACTAACCTTTATGTTTAATGACAAAAGTCAATAAACGAGAATCTTGATCTTGAAATCTTTAGTGATTAAATTATCACCTCTACGGTTGCTCACACAACACGTCAAACAAGCACGCTACCATGCTAGTAGTTACTTCATGATTTCCAGAACAACTAGTGTTTAATACTTGTTCTAGATCCGATCCAAGTACCTAAGTGGTATGCGTTTGGATCGTCCTTAAAACTGCCAAAAAATAAACCAAGAAAACTGACCAAAGAGTGAATCGAACCATGGTCAGTAGGATCATAAACGAACAACCCTACCATTGAACTACATATCCTTTGTTGGAATGTATGTCAAACGGTTTTGTTTGTATCTGTCTGAATCGGCTTATAAACAACAAAAGAGATAATCAAAATCTGCCCATATAGGGATTCGAACTCGGGTCTGTATAACCAGAAATGAAGGCCCCTACCACTGGACTTCAAGTCCTTTGATGTTATAATTGTGGAGCAGATTATTGATCAGGGAGGTATCCAAAAAGCTGTCAAAAGGAGATTTATGTTTTGATCGTAATAGTTGTGGTTTTGGGAGAATAATACAAACCGATTTAGGGTTTGTTTTTCTGTGTCATACACGTAGGTGAAAGAGTAAGGGTTGTATATATACCCACTTAAATATATTTTGTGAAGTATATTAAACCTTTAATAATAAATATAACATGTATATATATTAAATGTTTAATAAACATATTCTTCGTGTCTTAACGTGTGTGCCCCAATGGGGCTCACGTATTTCTAGTCGTATAACATGCGCATCTAACTCACATATTCCAACATTAGCACTATTATTACTAGTATTAAAGCTTTTGATGGAGGTTTCTTTAGCAAGAACTATGTTAGGAAGTTTCTTAGGGCTCTACGTCCTAAATGGAGAGCAAAGGTCACGGCGATTAAAGAATCAAAAGATTTGTCATCACTAGCTCTAGACGAGCTTATCGGTAATCTCAAAGTACATGAAGTAGTCATGGAAAAGGATTCCAAAATTTACAAAGGCAAAAAGGAAAGGGTCAAGTCCATTGCCTTGAAAGCTAAGAAAGAGTCTAGTGATGATGAAACTTCGACGTTCGGAAGCGATGACGACGAATATTCTATGGCCATAAGGAACTTTAAAAAGTTATTTGGAAGGAAAGGTAAGTTTGTTAGGAAACCCCGTGAAGAGAAGAAGTCATTCCGGAAAAGGGATGATAAGAAAGGCAAGAGTGATAGGAAATGCTTTAGATGCGGGGATCCGAATCATCTCATTGGCGATTGTCCAAAGCCTCCACGAAACAAAGATCAAAAGGCGTTTATTGGAGGTTGTTGGAGTGATAGCAAAAATAAAGCCGAAGACAAAACCAACGATGAAACTTGTCTGATGGCTCAATCGTCAAATGAGGTATGCTTGACAACTTGTTTGGAGCCGGATGAATGGATTAAAGATAGCGGTTGCTCTAAACATATGACGGGAAACAGAAGTCTATTCTCAACCTACAAAGCATACGATGGAGGTAATGTTGTCTTTAGAAGTAACTTGAAAGAAAAGATTATAGGCAAAGGTACGGTCTCCAATGGGTCTCTTACTATATCAAACGTAGAACACGTAGATAACTTAGCTTTTAATTTACTTAGTGTCGGTCAAATTTGTGACAATAAGTGTAAGGTCTTATTTACAGAAGATGTTAGTGAAATAATTAAGGATGATAAAATAATAGAAAATGAGATTAGGAAAAATGGTTTATATATCATGAAATTAGGAAATAAGTATCAAGAACCAAATTAATGTAATCACCAAGGTAGTTGATAATTTGTTCTTATGACTAGAAGACTTCGGATACGCAAATATGTTTTAATCCAATCTTTGTCATCCAAAGAATTGGTTAGAAATTTACCTAAGCTAAAGTATGATAAACATTTTTGTGATGCTTGCAAAATAGGAAAACCTAGCTCAATGCAGGGTCTAAAAGGCTAAAAATATGGTTTCTACTAATAAATGCTTAGAACTTCAACATATGGACTTATTTGGTCCATCTACTATTAAGAGTTACGGAGGTAATTTATATACTTTAGTAATAGTAGATGATTATTCAAGATATAATTGGACAAAGTTTTTAAAAACCAAAAGCGAAGCTTTTGAAAAATTTGAAATATTAAGTAAGAAAATCCAAAACTAATTAGGATTTTCTATAGTTGCTATTAGAACGGATCATGGTCAGGAATTTGATAACGAAGTACAATTCGGAGCTTTTTATGATGCACCAGGCATTACTCATAACTTCTCAGTTCCTCGTACTCCACAATCAAATGGGGCAGTTGAAAGAAAGAATCGTAAACTACAAGAAATGTCTAGGACTATGTTAAATGAACAATCCATACCTTAAAAGTTTTGGTGCAATGCCATTGACACCTCAACTTATATTCTCAATAGAATATTAATCCGACCAATTCTAAGAAAAACCCCTTATGAAATATTTAGATGTAGAAAACCTTCTTTGGAAAATTTCAAAGTATTCGGAAGCAAGTGCTTCATATTAAATACTAAAGACTATTTAACCAAGTTTGACCCAAAGTCATACGAAGATGTTTTTCTAGGATATTCACAAAATAACAAAGCTTACATTATTTTAAATAAATACACCATGAAAGTCAAAGAAACACTCAACGTGATATTCGATGAAAGTCCTCCTCCTACCAAATTATCACCATTGGTTGATGATGATGTTGGTGAAGAAGAAGCTATTGAAAATAATATTAAAGTGGTAAACAATAATAATATTGAAGATGAGTCCATAGAAGTTGACGAGATCGTTAACATTAAAGAGTCTAAAAATCACCTATTATAACAAGTTATATGAAATCTTAATAAAAGAACGTTAAGATCACAAGCCCAAAATCAAAGTAATTTATTTTGTTTCATCTCGACCATAGAACCTAAGAATGTCAATAAGGCATTAGGAGATGAAAGTTGGGTTGTAGCTATGCAAGAAGAACTAAATCAGTTTATTGCAAATGATGTTTGGGGTTTAGTGCCCTTACCTAAGAATCAATCAATAATTGGAACTAAATGGGTATATAGGAATAAGTTAGACGAAAATGGTATTGTGTCTAGAAATAAGGCTAGGTTAGTAGCACAAGGATATAATCAACAAGAAGGTATTGATTACGATGAGATATACGCACCGGTAGCTAAATAAGAGTCTATCCGAATACTTCTTGCCATTGCTTGTGCACACGAGTTTAAATTGTACCAAATAGATGTGAAAAGTGCTTTTCTAAACGGGTTTATAAACGAAGAGGTTACGTTGCTCAACCTCCTGCTTTTATTGATTTTGAAAAACAAAATTACGTTTATAAACTTAATGTTAATACAAATAATGTCTAAAAAAATGTTATTTATATTTTTTGACCTCTCCATGTTTTGATAATAACAAAATGTAAAAACGTTTACGATAAAAATAAATGTTTATAAATTATTAATCGTAAAATTCCATTTCTAAGATTAGTAATCACTTAAGGTAGGCTCAAACAAAATCATTAGCATGAATTAGTGATCAAGAACAATTTTTTTCGCTTAACCATCACATTTTTACAAAAAGTATTTTTTCACACAAATAAAATATGCAAACTTTTTTCTAATTAAAAGAAAATTTTATTTAAACTTAAATGTGAAATTCAAAATTTCCCTCAAAAAAGAAGTTCCAAACAGATTCAAACCTTCCCCAACAAAAAAACAAAAACAGTGGTAGTCTACTGGCGGGGCCCCTTATAGTCTGGGGCCCCTAGATATTTCTGGGACCGCCATGGGACTGCTGCAGTGCAGTTGGGTTTCCTGCCAATAAATACTTTCCATTCCATCCATGGGGTGGTTTGGGTTGCAGGGTAAAAGAGAGGAAGAAATCCCGTGACTTGGTTTGGAAGGAAAAAGGGCGGGAAAAAGGGTTATGAAAGGGAAAAGGGTGACAGGGCACAAGTTTGGGATTGGCCCCTTTTGGTCCCTCATGGTTATAAGAGGCTTTGCATTTTTCGTCCTTGTGGTGTTAAAGGGTTTGGGGATTTGGCAATATAACCCCCCAAGGGTTATATAACCCTTTGCACCACTAGTCCTTGGGTGTACAAGTCTTTGCCATTGGCAGTTTTGCCCCTTGTGGTTTAACTTTGCCAAATTGGCAGAATTTACCCTTCTCTTCTTTTTCTTGTGTAAATATAACTTAGGGAATTGGCAATTTCAGTCCCTATAGTTATATTTTTTCTTCTTTGACTTTCTTTTGACTTGACCATGTCGGTGTTGACTTTGACTTTGACCAGTTGACTTTTCTGTTGACTTTTTGACTTGATTGACTTTTCGGCTTCGATTTGGCTTTGTCTTTCACAGTCTTTTCCATTCCATGTTCGGTTTGCCGTTTTGACTTTGTTTTTCGTCCTTTTGTGTGATATCCGTTTCCTGCAAAATACAAATGCAAAACAAACATTTCTTTGGCAGTTTTTGTCTGTTTTTGGTCATTTAAGTCCGTTTTTCATGGAAAATGGTATGTGTATTTAAGCACATACCACCCACCCCCCTTTTAATTTCCACAATTGGTATCAGAAGCCAAGGTCACTCAAGATTTTTAAAATATATTGTATTTTAAAGCTTGGATTGATCTACGGATTTCGACAAATATCTAGAAGGGCAATTCATGCAAAGACCACCATTTTTTGAAAGTGATAGTTTTATTTACTGGAAAAATAGATTCGAGACATATGTTAAATCAAAAGATCTTGAACTCTGGCATGTTATTACTGACGGTGATTTTCAACCTATTCAACAAAATCCGAAAACCAAATTAGATGAGGTTATCCCTTTTGATAAACAAAGTGACGATCTTAAAAAGAAGCTTGCGAAAAACAACGAAGCTAAAATGGTTATTTACAATGCTTTGCCAAGAAAAGAATATGAAAGAATTTTTATGTGTAATACGGCAAAAGAAATTTGGAAAACTTTGTTAATCACCCATCAAGGTAATAACCAAGTCAAAGATAACAAGATCGACCTTTTGGTACAACAATATGAACAATTCGTCATTTCTGAAGGCGAATCTATAGATAGAACTTTTGCTAGATTTAATACTATCATTACTAGTCTAAAAGCTCTTGATGAAGGTTATTCAAGCAAGAATTATGTTAGGAAGTTTCTTAGGGCTCTACATCCAAAATCGATAGCAAAGGTCACGACGATTGAAGAGTCAAAAGACTTAACATCACTATCACTTGATGAACTCATCAAGAATCTCAAAGTTCACGAGATGATCATCAAGAAAGATTCTGAAATAGTCAAAGATAAAGAAGAAAGAAAATCTCTTGCCTTAAAGGCTAAGAAAGAATCTAGTGATGAGGAGTGTTCGACTTTCGGAAGTGAAGATGAAGAATGCGCCATGGCGGTTAGAGACTTCAAGAAGTTCTTTAAGAGAAGAGGTAGATTCGTGAGACAACCTTGGAATGACAAAAAGACGTTCCAAAGAAGCCGTGATGACAAGGACGGTAAAGGTGATAGAAAATTATTTAGATTCGGCGATCCAAATCATCTTATTGGAGAATGTCCAAAACCACCGAAAGACAAGAACCAAAGAGCTTTTGTCGGAGGTTCTTGGAGTGATAGCAGTGAAGAAGATGATGAGAAGGTCAAAGATAAAACGTGTCTCGTAGCTCAAGAATCAAGTGAGGTATGTTCCGAATCCTCTTACTTTAGTGATGAAAACTCCTCAATAGATGATTTAGTTTTAGATAATGAATATGATAAACTGTGCAAAATGAGTTTAAAGATAATCACTAAAAACAAAAGATTAAAAGCCACTAGAAATAGCTTAGAAAAAGAACTTAGCATTCTAAAAGAAAAAGTGTCTACACTCGAGAAAGCCAAGGGAGTTGATCTCGAATGTGTGAAATATCATATGCTTAAAATTGAGAATGAAAAACTCAAAAAGGAAGCCATTAGATTAAATAAATTTGAAAAGAGTACACATTGTCTAAGTGAAATGTTAAGTAATCAAAAACCCTCCGGTGAAAAATTAGGTTTAGGATTTAGTTCATTTGAAGCATCATCTAGTGGAACTAAAGAAATAAAATTTGTGAAAGCTCAGAAAAAGGCATCCTCTGATGGTGGTCCTATAAATATGGGTGGCCCTATATTGTATAGGCGGCCCCCGAAATAATTATGGGACCGCCAGCAGATATGCCTGGATCTGAGAAAAATGTGTCTTTTCAAAAATCTATTTTGGGTCCTAGACCAAAACACATAATAGTAAACAATGTCAAAGTTCCCATTGCTAGTAACAATAAAGTTAAAAAAATTTATAAGCCATTGTCAAAACCCGGAGTTGGATTTTCAAGACCTAATCTTACATCAAAAACTCCACTACCTAGAAGAGTCAATAATAATTATCCTCGTCCTAAGACATCGCAACCAAAAAAGAACATTGGTCGACAAAATCAACCTCGTGGCTTTCCTGTAACTTGGAACAATTTTCAACGTCAAAGTTACATGCCATGGGAGATGTGTCTTCCATTTCCACATCCCAATCAATTGCATCAAATGCAAGGGATGTTTAGTACTAACAACTTTGGACCCATGAGATATTAGAGACCAAATGTTTGAGTTATTGTCTTATATAAATAGATATGCCTTAGAGTCGACTTGGAACCTGATAAATGGATAAAGGATAGCGAATGCTCTAAACACATGACGGGTAACCGAAAGCTCTTCTCAAGCTACAAGGCATACAACAGAGGTAATGTTATTTTTGGTAGCAATCTTCGCGGTAACATCATTGGAAAAGGTACGATTTCGAATGACTCTCTTAAGATAGATAATGTAGAACATGTAGATAACTTAAGATTTAATTTGCTAAGTATAGGACAAATATGTGATAATAAATGTAGAGTAACTTTCTCTGAACATGATAGTGAAATCACTAAGAATGGTAAGGTCATAGGTAGAGGTATTAGGAAGAAAGGCTTATATGTGATGAAATTAGGAAATAATCCTTAAGACCAAATTTGTCTAGCAACGATTGATGAAAACTCCACGTTGTGGCATAGGAGATTAGGTCATGCAAATATGCGTCTCATTCAATCGTTGGCATCTAAGGAATTAGTTAGAAACTTACCTAATCTTAAGTATGATCAACACTTCTGTGATGCTTGCAAAATTAGAAAACAAGCTCACGCTAGTCACAAAGCTAAGAATGTAGTCTCAACGACTAGATGCTTAGAACTCCTTCATATGGATCTCTTCGGTCCATCTGTCGTACGGAGTTACGGAGGAAACCGCTACACCTTAGTCATAGTAGATGACTACTCTAGGTATACTTGGACTAGATTCCTTAAGGACAAAACCAAAGCCTTCGATCAATTCGAAATATTTAGTAAGAAAATTCAAAACCAATTAGGATGTACAATAGTGTCAATAAGAACCGACCTCGGTAGAGAATTTGATAATGAGGTGCAATTTGGGGAGTTTTGTAAAGCAAATGAAATTACACATAACTTCTCGGCTTCGCGCACAACTCAATCAAATGGCGTGGTTGAAAGGAAAAATAGGACACCTCAATAAATGAGTAGGATAACGCCATAGATACTTCAACATACATTCTCAATCAAATCCTAATTAGAGTCATTCTAGGAAAAACACCCTATGAACTCTTGAGAGGTAGGTGATCGATTCTGATTATACCTTTAATAATATATAATATATAAATATAAATATAAGATATACTTATAATATATAATATATAAAAATAAGAGGGTAGGAATCAAAAAATCACAATTATAGTAATCCGGGAGTATGATTCCCGGGTCGTTATCCCCAACGAGGAATGCAATTGAAAGTCGAGAGTCGTTTTGAGAATCGAAGCTTGAATGGGACAAGATTGATATTGGTTTTCTAAAACTACGAGAAAATTAAGGCAAAAACTTAAAAATACTTAAGGGAAGACAAATTTCAACTAAAAACGCAAAACGGGAATCCTAAACGGGACCTAAAAAACCTAAATTATCAAAATTAAGCCTAAAATGATCTTTTTGGTTTTTATAAGACTTAATTGACTAAAAAGCTAAAACAAAGAAAACTAGACTAAAAACGAAGGTGTTTAGGGCTTAAAAACTCTAAAAACGTGAACGAGATTCAATCACGTTCTTTAAAAATCGAAAATTTTCAATTTAAACCCTACGAAAGCAAATCTATTTTTCCTAGGTTCTAAATGTTAAAAGAAAATTTTCTAAAAAAGAATTATATTTTTTTGACTTTTTTATAATTTTTTATGAATTAAAAACGATTTTAAAGAAAATTAAATATAAAAAATACTAAACGTTTTATAAAAATTCTGAAAAAATCATGAAAAGTAGCTTGAATAGTGTAGAATCTAAGAAAAATAAGCTCGTGAAAACAGCTTATCGAATAAGCTGTGAAATAAGCCAAAACAGCTTATTATACAAAAGAGCTCAAAATGTGTATAAGTATTAACTAAATGAACATTCTAACGGATGAGCTATTGTAGCACAATGGTTGAGTGTGTTGGGTTAAAAACGCTTGGTTGATGGTGGTAGAGGTCCCGGGTTCGAGCCTTGCTCACCCGGGGCTTCCCACTATCCCAAGTGTTTTAGTTTTTGCCATTTTTTTATAACTTTTTAGATCACTTAAAAATAAGCACTTTTTACAAAAACACCTTTTTTATAAATCACAAATAAGCACGAAATAAGCAACTAAAGGGGACAGTTTGCTTATATACTAAAAGGCTAAAATGGCCTATCTGTTAAGCTTTTTATGATCAAATAAGCTAATGAAAATGACAAATAAGCTATAACAGATACCTAACTACCCCTAATAAGCATAAATGATCAAAAATAAGCAACTAAATTAAGCTAAAGAAGGCAGAATACTTAAAAAGCTAAAACACTTAGAATTTTTAAGCTAAATAGCAAATAAGCTCAAATAAGCTCTACTCTAAAGGAAATAAGCTAAAATTGACTTAAACTAACCTAATAAGCTATACTAACCCTAAATAAGCTAGGAAAATAAGCAAATAAGCATAAATAAGCCAAATAAGCAAAATGGGACAAAACAGCAGGCAAAAAGCAAAGGGGGCACTTTTGAGCTTAAAAATAAGCTCAAAGATGGAACCTTATGGCTTAAAGAGTTATACCACTGAAAAGCTCTAACAATAAGCTACAATAATCATTAATCAAAAAGGAGTTTGAAACACAATTAAGCCCTTAAAAAGCTTAATGAAAAAGCTGTTTGTTCATTTTTCAACACTTAGAAAACTTTTTTCAATTTTAACAAAACACCACTTTTGAGCTTAAAAATAAGCACACAAACAGATCCTTATGGATCTCAGACCTTAAAAGAGATTAAATTTGGACCTCAAAGAACAATAATCAAAAATCAAAAAAGCATTTTGAAATTCACAATAAGCAACAATAAGCATTTGAAAAAGCATTTTCTCAAAATTTCAAAACTTAGCACTTTTTTGAAATTTCTAACCTTTTTTAACATATTCATAAACTCAAAAACAACACAAAAACATAATAAGCTAAAGCACAATCAAATAAGCAACTAAATTAAGCTGCAACTTAACAGTTTCAAACAATGAACTCTTAAAACCTCAATATTGAGTTTTAACACTTAAAATCCTAAATAAACTGAATTTTAGGACTAATTTTACCTAATCAAAGTTGCATCAAAAGTACAAAACAGGTTTTGACCCATTTTGACCCATTATACCTACTGTCCCATACACCCTTTTAAATGTCTCAAACTCATTTTTAGCTTATGAATTTGAGAATTAAGGTACAAATTGCAAATACCAGACAATGATAAGCTATAAAAAAGCACAAATTGTAACTAACACCAGAAAGTGAACACTAAAAACAAGACTTCAAATAAGCAGATTTCAACCAATAAAATAAGCAGAATTAATAAGCTAACTAATTATGCTACTATTTTTGGTTTTTTAACTATTTTAGAGAAATAACAAGCAGATCAAGTTCTAAGCTAACAATTAGACATAAAAAACATTTAACACTATAATAAGCAACAATAAGCTAGATTAAACAGCAATAAGCAAGCAATAAGCAGTATTAAGCTAATTTGCAATATTAAAGCTATATAAAGTAAATTGAGAACTTACATAAGCCTCTGCACAAATAATCATATAAAATGACTCAGATTGAGCCTATCAACAAGCACCCGCTATCAGTGATAATCTCGAATGGACCTGGAAGTCCTTCCATTATTGACTCCCCTTCAATAACAAGCTGAGTGTAACTTTTGAAGGTGGATTTGTTTTGAATATTGCTCTGTAAGCTTTTATGAGCTTAATCTAGTTAGTAACTAGCTTAGAGTAGATTATAGAACTTATGAGCTTATGTGAACAAATAAGAGCTTAATCAAACAGATTTTAGTTAAAGAAAACATTGAAGGATCAATTCATTAATAATAAAAATGAACTTTATAATACTAATATGAAACTGAATACAACTTAAATGAGGTTATAATAAGTAGAAATCTATAAGCAAAAATAGTTTGAAACAAAAAAATTCAATAAGCTAAATTCCTACTCATATCATACTTCAATATTCTACTCCTAGATATCCTTTGTGAGTGAGGATGGCCTTCATTTTATAGGAGGAGGAGAAGCTTCTAGGTCTGTTACACGCTTCCCTTGGTCTTAATCTTGGCCCTCGAATTCTTTTAATCATTGGATCCTCAATTGTGTCCGTTGGATTAGAATATGAGCACATGGATTGCCAAGCTGGCAATCCCACTTATTTGGAGTGGGTGTGTTTCTTTAACACTGAATCCAATGCAAATTTCCCTTTTCTTATGTGTTTGTTTGTTGTCCGCGTGTCATTCTTGTTGTCAGAGAGCCAATCATAGGGCTTTGATGACATATTGATGCTGAGTTGTAAGCTTGGTACTCGAATCTTTGTTCCACGTCATTAATTGAATTTTACCCTTTGTTTTTGATGTAGGGTAAAACGAAAGAGATGATGAATAGTAGCTTCCTTTCCCGCCCTATTTTCTTTTCTTATTTGTTGTTTGACCCGGGGGTGTGAGTTTGACTTGGGCTATGTTTTATATAAGAAAGGATTGGGCCGGTGTTTGTTTGGGCTTGGAAATGGTTTAAAAGTGTTTATAGATTTTAAAAGATAACAACCGTTAGTCTTTTATTAACAAAGGACTAACGGTGTTAGTGATATTTTTATGGTCTTATGTTGAGATTATTAAACATTAAGGCTCATTTGGTGTTTTTTAAAAGGGTTTTGTCGATTGTGGTTTGACCAAGAGTTGACCAAGGGTGACTTTGGGTAGAACCTTTTGCTTTAGAAACTCCCCGGCTCTTGGCCCTCTTTCGTTCCCGTGTTCGTGTTTGCCCGGTTTTGACCGTTTTTTCCTTGTGATTTTTGCAATATCCGTACCTACACATTACAAATGACAAACAAGCAATATACAAGCATAATTTGCACAATTTAATCATTTAAGGGTCATTTTTGATTTAAAAGGGATATGTGATTTCTCACATATCAATGACATCATTTTTGGGTCTACAAACCCTAAATTTTCTAAACGATTTGAAAAATTAATACACAGTAGAAATTGAGAAAGTGCCCTTAATGGGGGGAAAAGAGTTCTTTTTAGGACTTCAAATCCACCAATCCCCATACGGTATCTTTATCAATCAGGCCAAGTACACTTTATAGATACTTAAAAAACATAGTATGGAAAAAGGACAAAGCATTGATACACCAATGGCTACGAAACCTAAATTTAATGCAGACTTGAGTGGTGAACCCATAGACCAAACTGACTACCATAGTAAAATTGGGTCACTCATGTAATCCTGACATCAAGTAGAACCAGACATAGTGGCAAGCTGTATGAAATTGTGCAAGATATCAAGCAAGACCGACTGAAAAACACCTCAAAGAGGTTAAAAGGATCTTTCAATACTTAAGGGGTACCATTAACATGGGACTCTGGTATCCGAAGGATTCTGGCTTTGAACTAACAGCTTTTTTAAATGCAGACCATGCCGGATGCATTGATACTCGCAAAAGCACGTCTGGAGGAATACAGTTCCTCGGTGGTAAGTTAGTCAGCTGGATGTCAAAGAAGCAAGACTGTATTGCAATGTCATCAGCAGAGGCTGAGTACGTGGCGTTATCTGCAGTTTGTGCTCAAGAAATTTGAAGAGGACACAACTTAAGGATATGGCTTCAACTATAACAAATACCCGTTGTAATGTCGACTCTCAGTCAGCCATAGCAAATCCACATGCAACCCCGTGCAGCACTCCCGTACCAAAGCACATCCATACTCGGTAATCATTTCAACCTCAAGGAACAGTGTTGAAAACGTATAATTGAATTGGAACTTTTTCAGAACTGAATCAGCCAATTAAAATCTATATGTGTAACTAAAGCCTTACCCGAAGATAGGTTTTCCAGTATCTTGTCAGACTAATTGCATGAGATTGTTGAATCCAGCAGAACTGTGATGTTTCTAACAACAATCTGCGTGATAACAATCAACAACGACTTGTACATATTATTGAGAAAAAGCAAAATACAAAAATTATAAAACAAAATAAAAAACTAAATACAAAATATAAAATTTTCAAAAAGAAAATACAAATCAAAAAATTAGAAAATGTTTCACAAAAAGGAATCTTCTCGACATTGACTCTTAGATCAATAACATATTTTATTTTTTATATTATTAACGTACCCTAGAAAATGTTTTTTTTGATTAATATCGACACGTGCATGTAAATAGAAGTTTCGAACAGGAGTTCAAATGCTTTTCAAAACATGTCCATTTCTATTTTTCCTATGAATTGTAATTGCTCTCAGATTGCAACTCGTACCCGACTAAGACAAAGGAAAGTGACTTTTCAGTGCCGCTTATCCTAAAAGATAGAAGAGAATGTCTTCAACAATTGGTTTTTTCAAAATGTTGAACATAATTTTTCAAGAATTCCTCAATGACAATTCATAATCTTTCAAAATTGTGCGTTCAACACTTCAACCCTTATCAAGTTTTACAAGATAATTCTTCTACATTTGGTGTCATTTTCAAAATGAGTCAATGTTTGAAGGGGAGTTTTTTGAAAAACAATGTTTTAATAATGTTGGATACTCTTCTTAAATGCTTTGGGTATTCAAAACATTTAATCTAATAACAACTCTGCAATAATAATGACTACTAAATAGATTGTATGTTATAAGATGATTAAGTGATTGAGCACAATTTTTTTTCAAGAATTATTCAATGACAATTCATAATCTTTTGAAATTGTGTGCTCAACAATGCTAACCCTTAATTTTATATTCATTTTACAACTTGGTACCATTGTTTTTTGTGTCAAACATATGTAAAATCGAGGGGGAGCAAGTTAATGTTCCATATAATTCATGCTAAGAATAAAAGTTTTTCCCACAGAATTTTCATGACAAATTTTAATAACAAGGTATTTCAAAAACTAAGTGAATTGGTATTTAAAATAAGGGGTGCAATGTAATTAAAATGTGATCTTGAAAATAATAAATGATCTAATCGACTCAAAGTGCTTGATTAACTCTTCAAAAAGGTTTTATGGTTTACGATCTCATAACCCAACAACATCTTAAATTCACGACGATTTTGAAGTCAAAGGTGTTTTGGTTATGTATTAGTCCTATAATCCAACCAAAAAAACCCATAGTGATCTAACGCTAAGGACACTCCATGTTAGAAATAGCAAGTCCTTGAGGTAAGATTTTGGAGATTAAGAAGTATAAAAGAATAAAAGCCAATTAAGAATTGAGCAACACTGGAACAATTCACAACCACTGTGTTAGTAAATGACGTCCTTTGTAAGCATTTGAAGGGGTTGAAGATGAAAAGAAATGTATGATAAAGGTAGAAAAACCCAAGAAGTCCCACCTACACTTATCAAAAGGACCGGTCAAATACATAATTCAAACATTTTTCAACAAAAATGAATTCGGATATTATGAAAGACGACATCATGACCTAATGATGCAAACACAACCCCTCCTACAGCCCATTTTAGGTTTCTCTCAATAGAAACTTGTCTCCATTATATGTCACTGGAAGATACACATGTCTTCATTGACTTTCTCACTCCGAGTTAGTTAATATATGAATAGGGGCGATTCTGCTCCCAGCCTCCGATTACTAAAACCAAAACGCACTAATCCGAGTCCTATATGCCAAGAGATCCAATAAAATAAATCTCATAGGACACATTCCATACAAACACTTGTTGAGACATTAATAAGTTTCCAAGCGAGTTAACAAGAGACCTACGCATTATCCTATTTTATTTTGCAGAACAATCCGAGGATACTAAAGGTATTCCACAATAAGATGGAAAACTAGCTTGAGCTAAATTAACCAAGCTCTTGGTAGGTGACTTGCTTCGATTCTATATGAATCAAAACTTGTGCAACTGGAAAGAAACGATGTACGATTCTATGTGAATCAAACTTGTTCCAGTGAAATGAATTGACTACTTAAAAAAAAGAAAGTAACTATCTGATTTCACTACTTGCCGTGATGTCTTCTTTGAGACGTTCCGGTAATGAGAACAAGCCAAGCATGGTAAATCTAATACATCTGTGTAGAAGATCTTTAAGCATTTTGAGCTGGAAACCCTATATAGAAAATTCTTTGATCTACCCTGATCATATTTATAATATTTTATACTGTAAAATGTCCCTAACGGAACCGGATGTATAATCCTAAACCAAATCCGACGAATTACAAAGCCAATATTCGTCCACGACACTTAATTCTAACTGAATTAAATCATGTATTCATATAGATTGGAGATGGAGATCCATATTTCCAGTTTGAATGTCTGGATTCAATTACCACATGCCATAACTCAACTACAAAGACATACTATAACATCAATATTCCAAGAATCAAGAAAGCTCAAGTATTAAAGACAAAGAACATCTTGCAAACTCTAATAAACAAGATCTCCTAAGATATCAAGGTTCCATCCAAGTGAGATTATTAAAGAGCTATCAAGATATGCAAAGTATGAGCATGTTGTCGTTACACAAGATCGCAAGGTGGTCAAAGATGATCAGACTGAAGGATAAAGATTTAAAGATCCGACGTAAAGACGAAGTGGAAAGACCAATGACAACGGCTCAAGATCAAAGATCACACAGCATGAAGAACAAGCCTAACCAAGAAAAAGACAAAATGCCAAAGAACTCAACGACAAGACATCTCAAGACCTACTTCGGGGGATAGATATTAGCATCAAAAATTGAATTTAACATTAAAGGTCTTATGAATCATCTCAGAAACCAAGCTTAGGGGGAGAATTGTTAGCCTAAATATAATTCAATCTCGGGGACTTTATCTACTTAAGTAGTAATAGTCTAGAAGTGTAAACGGGCATAAGTAATCGTATGCTTAATCCTTAGTAACTAGTGTGGATAGGTTTTGGTCTCATATTTGTAAGGTTTTTCTCAATTTGCAAGTAATCCACCATTCTCCTTTCTCTCTTATTTCTTTTCTTCTTCTATCTTCTTTTTCTTTATTGTTTTCTTATCATTGATTCATACCTACTTGTATGGAAGTGAAATGATATATTAAGGTACCTAGAGGGTAACTCTCTGTTTTTGACTTCTATGAATTTATTTTGATGAAGTTATGTGAAATCATTTCTATTTATGTGTCACTCTGAGGAGATATGGGCATACAAAAGCTACTACTTTAGTACCTCTTTTGGAAAAAAATACAATTTGACTTTTTCAGCTTGAAATTATTTAGGGGCTGTTTGGCTCATGTGTAATTTTGTAACGAGAACACAATTAAACAATTTGAAAAAGAAAAATAGGCATACCCACAATATTCATTACCAAGCAGTTTAGTATGGATTATCCTAATATACTCACAGATAAATTTTTGATCAACTATCCTCCTCCGCAAGAATTCCAAAAAAAGCGAAAAACCAAAAGAGGATTACCCTACGTATGGCATTAATTGAACTGATGGAGGAGAGGGATTTACAAGCTAAAAATTCATATGTCTTTTGTTGTTTTAAAAACAGGTCTGCGTAAATATGCAACTCTTATCAAAATTGATGTAATAGGTAGAGTACGAGGATAATAACAGACACGTATGAGGATAATAATGCAGTGTGAATATGTTAGCCTCAATTTATTGAGTCGAACAAGGAAGTTCGGTCACTCTACGATGGAGCTTCGGTCTTTAAATTATTATTGTTTGTATAGGATAATAACGCGGAACGCTCGAAGTTAATCCAATATTGTATATGTTTTCGGTTTAATCCCAAGCACAACCCGAGCCCGGTCCATAGTTAAATATCTCGCGCGTCACAATTATGAGTCGTGGGTAATAATCTTATTCCTTCTTTAGAAAAAGAAAGTTGTTCAGTTGTTCAAAATATCTAATAATTCTTTTCACTTTCTCTCTCATTTTCTCTCTCCTCTTTCTCTCTCTAAACAACTCAATCTTCCTCATTTCTAGTTCCGATTTCGTGTTTGATTATATGAAGTGAAGTGTTACGGGATCCTACATTTGGCATCAGAGCTACGTGTGGATTCGTGGTTGATTCTTGTGGTTAAACAAGATCAAATTCGTGTGTAATTTTGAAGAAAAAAATCAAACCCGAATTATTGTGCTTAGATGTGTGAATGTTTTAGTTATTAAGCAAGATCTAGGCATAAGGTAGCTAATTGTGCAAGAGAAATCAAGTTAAAAGGTCAAAAAAGCGATTTTTAGGCGATTTTTGGTGAAAAAAATCATATATTTCGTCGTTGCGTTTTGACAAACTGGCAAAGTTCTTGTTGCGTTTTGATTACTTCTTGTTGCGTTTTGATTTTCTTCATGTTGCGTTTTGATGTTCTTCATGTTGCGTTTTGATTTTTTGGTTGCGTTTTGGGTTTCATTGCGTTTTGATTGCAGTTTGCGTTTTGAAAAAATTTCATTGCGTTTTGAAGAAAATTTTCATTGCGTTTTGACCAAATGTTCATTGCGTTTTGAGAAATTTCCAATGCGTTTGTGGAAGAAATTTTCATTGCGTTTGACCAAAATTTCATTGCGTTTGACCAAAAGTTCATTGGCGTTTTGACAAATTTTTCATTGCGTTATTTTTGACAAAGTATCATTGCGTTTTGAAAAAGTTCATTGCGTTTTTGACCAATGATTTATTGCGTTTTGACAAATTCACAGCGTTTGGTGTCATTGCGTTTTGGTTCACTGCGTTTGGTGTCATTTCGTTTGGTATAAAAAAGAGCATTGCGTTTTGGTCTAAAAATCTTGTGTGAAGAAAAGGGTTTCAGTAAAACAGCCATAACTTTTGATCCGTAAGTCCGTTTCAGGCCCGTGACCTCTCAAATCGAAGAGAAAAACGAGACGGATCACGCTGTAACCACCCTTTAGCTGGTTAAGGATTTCTTAAGGCCCAAAAAGCTCGTTTACTATGATTTATTGACATTTTTCAGTTTTTTGGAATTTGTGTTAGACTTGTTTTTGTTCTAGCTCACGGCCCATCTGTATTTTTTAGGCCCGTTTCAGATTGGTGAGCCTATTTAAACAAACAGATTTAACACTAGCCAGAAAATTATCTGTTTTTAGACAATTAAATCATTAGCCGCTGATTCCGAATCAAATCATTCACGGTTTTCTATTGATTTTGTAAAATCCCGTTAATTCATTTATCGGTTTTAATCATAGACGTGTAAAATCCCGTGAACGTGAATTGCATACAAGACCACAACTTCAATCACATCATATCCACTTAAGATCCAACAAATCTTTTACACTTCATAATTCACGATAAAATGGAAAAGAAAGATACCTTATCTTCGTGTTCGGAATCAGAAGAACAACAAATGCAACTAATTCAAGACAAATCAAAAGAAAGTTGCATGGTATCTTTTCAACGACTTCATTCACACCTCAAGCGTCTTTCAAACAACGACTTAAAAGGAAGTCGAACCGAGAATGGATTCGGACGCGCGTTTGCAACACTCTTTGGTCAAGACTTTGAGATTTTTACAGGCACGATGTTCCTAAACATGGATCAACTTCAAAAGCAACTTGATAACAACGAATTTCAAGAGATTGGATCCATGGCTTCTTTTAAAGTACTCGAGACACAGTTTCAAATGTTCATCAACTCACAGATCTATTTGAATGATGAATATATTGTAATGACACGAAACTACTTTCTAGAATACACTCGACTCGATATTCCAGAATTCCGTGATACACTGATCCAAAACATGGATTATGTTAAAAAGTCGATTGAGAAAAGAGCGCTGCATAAAATGGAGTATGACAGCAGGGTGAATGAAAGACTGATGCAGACGACAGAGGAAAAGGTTGATTCGAGTAAAGCATTGGATGCTAGTTTAGTTATCATTGAAAGCAATGGGACAGAATCACAAGAGCAGGATACAAGCAGCAGATCAGGGAATGATGCACATGTTGATGATGCAGATATCAGACCCATAGATAATGAAGAGCCATGCTGAGGGACAAACGACTGCTTGAAATTAATGTATCTGCTACAGGACAACAGCATACTGAGCAACCTGAATTCAATAATGAAGGAAAGGTTGACCAGAATGCTGAACAATGTCATGACATACGTCCTTTGCCTGCTAAATTAACTGATGACAAGACAATTGAACTCTCAGATCAATCACTCGAGTCTGAAAATGTTTGTCTCAAAAAGATCGTTGCCCAGTTTCAAAAATATTTTGGAAAACTCGAAGCACATTGTATCAATCTTGAACTACAATTACAAATGGAAAACAATGTTTTAAAATCAGGGCAACAAAGTCAATTTTTGAAAGAAAAAGGTAATGAAGCCAAGGTTAAAAATGACATCGATGTAATTGAAACAATAAACATCGAATTGGAACATAGTGTGGCTAAATTACTCGCAGAGAATGAGCAGTTACATAAAGAAAAAGAGCACTTGAAACAGACTTACAAAGATCTTTTTGATTCTATCAAAAGGACACGAGTTCAGACCAAAGACCAGAATGACTCTTTAATGGCACAACTGAACAAAAAGTCTAATGAAAATGCTGATGTACTAGCTCAGATTCAGAAAAAGGGGTTTGCAATTGCAGCATTAAAAAATGAGTTAAGGAAACTAACAGGAAATAGTGTGAATACTAAGTTTGCAAAGCCATCAATCTTGGGAAAACCGGTTGGACAACCACTCAAAAACCAATCCGTTGTTAGACAACCGACTGCGTTTAAGTCTGAAAGACCTAGAATTTCAAAACCACGGTTTGCCTCCCAAGTTGATGTGAACAACGACTTGTCAAAACCAGTCACTACACATCATTTGCCTAAGGGAAGAGAATCTGCCCCTGCAAAACCTCATCACATGATTGCACCAAGCTCATCTAGGTATAGCTCAAACGACATTGTTCATAATCACTACCTAGAGGAAGCTAAGAAAAAGACACATGAACACTCTAGGATCCCTAGAAATTTTTCTGACTCCAAACATTTTGTTTGCTCGACATGTCAGAAATGTGTCTTTAATGCCAATCATGACGCTTGTGTAATAAAATTCCTGAAAGAAGTCAACTCGCGTGCTAAGGTTCCATCCAATAAGACAACAAACAGAAACAAACCCGTAGAGCAAATAAGGGTTGCAACGAAACCAAAAAGACAGATCCCAAAAGGACATAGGTTTTCAATCAAAAAGACTACCACTGTGCATGAGAAAACAACAAGTCCTAGATCTTGTCTTAGGTGGCAACCAACGGGTAGAATTCTCAAGACTGTTTGTCTTAGATGGGTTCCAACAGGAAAGACATTCGCCTCTAGCACAACAAAGGTTGAAAGTGAACCCCCAAATGGTTCAAATGCAGATATCCCTAACCAATGTGAAAGCGAACAAGCTCTTAATGTCAGTGCAGGTACTCTCTTAAGTACAGGTACATCGTTCTATCCTACAGAGGAAGGACTCAGAGTTTGGTTGTGAAAAAGAAAGATATCTCAGAAAACAGGGCTTCAAGGAATTTTGATCTGATGATCACAAAATGACGTTTGAACACAGCAGTTCAAGCCTCGGTCGTCAATGTCAAATGGTGTCTGCTGAAAATAACACTTCAGGCCCCGTTCCTCAATGTTCAAATGACGTTTGAACACAGCAGTTCAAGCCTCGGTCGTCAATGTCAAATGGCGTCTGCTGAAAATAACACTTCAGGCCCCGTTCCTCAATGTTCAAAAGACGTTTGATCACAGCAGTTCAAGCCTCGTTCTTCATCAAATGATGTCTGATCACAACAGTTCAGACCTCGCACCACAACGACAAGAGATGTCTGTTGAAAATGTCTCTTCAGGCCTCGTTCCTCAAGGACAAAAGGCGTCAGATTATGACAACTCTGACCCCGTGCCCCCAAGACAAAATGTTGTTCCTACAGCAGAAAAGACAGATTCGTCACAACAAGGGTTAGAATTTCTCTTCAGTCCTTTACTTGAAGAATATTACAATCCAACACACGATCAAGCTGAGGAAAACATTGAGTCAATAAAGGAAGTTCGTTCCTGATCGTGCCGGATTCACACCGTAAATATATAATATATAATAAAATATAAAATATATAAAGAAGTGTAAAAACCAACAATAAAAAAAAGCGAAGAGTTCAAATAGATTCAAAACATTCTATTTCTAATTTGCTAAATGCCTTATGATGCAAATGTCAATACATAACCGACTCATCAAATAAAGGAAGGTTTATAACTTATCTCCACAACAGAAATTAATGTTTCTCGGTCTTGAGTTGTTCTTACAATACATTCAATGCTTTAGCTCAAGAAAAAAGGAGTAGTGTACGTTCAGTGCGCTTACCCTTAACGTTTAGTAAGAGAAGATCCTCTAACATTTGGTTTGTTCAAAACATTGAACACGATGTTTTCAAAGAATTTATCTCCATGACAATTTCATAATTTTCAAAAATTGTCATGTTCAACACTCCAACCCTCACAATGTTTTCAAAAGACAACATTTTTTCAATTTGTCCCCTATTATTGAGGGGGAGTTGCTTATCGAAACAAGTTTTAAATGTTCTTGGATACATCTCGGATGACCATTCTTATGTATTCAAAACATGTTCTTCAAAATGTTCCGAACCATCAGTGCTGACCATAATTTCGCCCCACTGGATATTTTTTAAGAAATATAGTAAAGTCACAGGTATTTTAAAAACTAAGTGTTATTATTTAAAAGATAAGGAGGGCGAAAATGTAATAAAATATGAGCTATTCGACTACAACTGTGCAGAAGAAAAGGTTTTATGGTTTGATTCTTATACCCAACACAGTATCTAATTTCACGATGATTCTGAAGTCATAAGGTGGTTAGGCGTTAGGTGAATCAATCCTATGATCCAACAGAACTGGAGATCGACCCAAGGATAATCTAAAGTTAGAAATAGCATCCTTAGCTATGATTGGAGATGACTGTATATGGGAATAATGCGACTAAGATTGAGTTAACACAGGAACAATCGACAACAGTGTTTAGTAATGATCATCTTGGTAAGCATTTGAAGGCGTTTGAGGAATAAAGTCGCGCGAAATGACATGGATAAAGGGTGTAAACAAAGAAGCCCTCCACACATCTTAAGGCATAAACCGGGTCAATACATCTCTGTTAGAATCACAAGTTGATTTTCTGTGGGGGCTGACATTGGAAAACGACATCATGGACCAGTGAAGCTGCTGCACAACCCTTTCCAGTCCATATCGGGTTTCTCACAACAGAAACTTGTCGTCCTTAGTCACGTAAGATACACACGTATATCTATTGGCATCTCCTCCAAGATTGTTTGATTATGTAGAATATGATGGCAATATGATCCAGCCTACCGAGTACTAAAACAAAATGCACTAATCAGAATCTAGGAGTCAAAAAAGAGATCAATCAAAATCTCGTACAGGACACAATTCCAGTTTTCAAACACTTCGTTGAACATCATCAAGTTCACAAGCTATGTTTATCAATAGTCCCTAACGCAATATCATTGAGATACATTTGCGCAAACATCCGAGTGATACTAATGTATTCACAATGAAGATGGAAACCTGCCTTGAGCCAACATCAGACAAGCTCTTGACAAGTGCCTTGCGAGATCTATAGAGCGTCCAACTTATGACAACTGGATATCTATTTGTCCAGTCAATGAATCTTGAATAGGTTGAGAATTTTGATAAACAACAACGACACTCACGATAGTGTTACAAAAAACACTTTAACGGGAGTGACACGTCGCGATGATTTTTCAAATCAATTTTCACGTTTATCAACTAACGTAAACTGCAATCAAACGGGTGAGTACGGCAACTCTCAATCCCATTCAAATCTCATCTACGCAAAACATACTATCTAGAAAGCTCAAGATCAAAAGACAAAGATCCTTCGCTAACTCTGATTAAAGCTTTCAAGATAATGAAATAGTATGCAGCATGGTTGGTCAAAAGACACAGATCGCAAATGGCTAGCAGATTCACAAAGCATGAAAGGAACAATCTATAACAAATAACAAAGACAAAGACGCAAGACCACTCGAGCTTAAACGACAAAAGCAAGACTCAATGATCTCATTAAGGAGGTCATCAAGAACTCACTTCGGGGAGATTGATAGCCTGAATTATTATTTAAGTCATATAAGATGAAGCTCGTTCCGTGATTCAAGACCTCACTTACTGGAGAGATTGGTTACCTCCATTTATTGAGTCAAAACCTCTAGTATGAAAAGCACATCTACGATGGGAGCTTCGGTCATTTAATAGTTACATGTTGTAATAGGAGACAGATCGAAATCGGGCTCGATAGTATAACATTATATGTATATGTTTTGGGTTTAAACCCGAACAAACAATCCCAAGCCCGGGTCGAGTTAAATATCTCAGCTGTCCACTTTTAATTCCGGGGTGCGTAAATGGAACTTTTCCACTTAGAAAAGTTAGTTGTTAAAGTTGTTCAAAATATCTAAGAAATATCTTTTCTCTTTTTCTCTCTCAACTCTCTCTCTAGTTTCTCTCTCTAAACAACTCATCTCTCTTTCTCATTTCTAGACCGATTTCGTGATCGATTGTATGTTGTGAAGTGATATCGGGATCCTACAGAATTCGATGATGAAGATTGATCAGAAGGGATTTCTAGAATTGGAACACCAAAGTACGGATCATTACCCATATGTGCAACATTAATATCATGATTATCTTCTTCACAACATCGTTTAGGGAGGACGAGGAGGTTCGGATCTTTCGGTGTTGTTTTGAGAATTACTTGGTGTAGATGGTGCAACATGTTCAACTGTAGTTGAGAAGGTGAAAAGGGGGGGGGGGGACCAGGTGAGTCAGCAAAGAACCGGCAATTACTTCATTACTTGGAGCAACGACTTCAGGAGCTGGATGATCAACACTAGGTAAAGGATTGAGAAATTCATCGAACAACGTTTTGAAACCACATATCCCAGTCAGTTCTCATAAGGTGTCCAGAACGTGTTGAGAGATAGGGTTATGCTCTACGAGTCTCCTATCCGATTGTTCCTTTTGCCTTGGTCAAGGGCATTCGGTTAGAATCTGCATTAGGGTTGCTATATAAGTGTGTACGCTATCTGACGAATCAGTGGTACAAATGGTGTTGAAGAAGGAGGGTTTGGCACGAGTCCTGAACTGATTGATACAGGAGTCATTTCATGAAGTGCGGGTCAACGGGCCCTGAACTGCAATCAACATGAATGGTTTCAATTATTCGTCTGGTACGTCTGTTGTAAATCCGGAATGCTTTCTTCATGGGTGCATAGCCAATGAAAATACCATAGGTCGGGAGGATTGTTGTGTAGAAGCTCGTATGGTGTTTTACCATGTCGATGGCGTATCATGGAACGATTTTAGGTATAACAGGCTGTAGCAACCGCTTCGGCCCATAGAAATAAAGGAGCTTTTGCATAAATTAACATAGTGCGGGCTGCTTTAATTAGCGTACAATTTCATCTTTCAACAACACCGTTTTGCTGTGGAGAGCGGGCAACAGATGTTTCATGAGAGATGCCAACCTTCTCATAATATTCACGCAATCTCTGATTAAAAAACTCAGTTCCATTATATGTTCTAATGCGTCAGACGGTTTCCTTAAGTCGTACTTGGTCAATCTTCAAAAAATTGATAATAAAAGCTGGAGCTTCATCTTTTGATCGCAAGCATTTTACCCATGTAAATCGAGAGTAATCGTCGACAATAACAAGGATGTACTTCTTTCCATTGACACTCGCGACACGCATTGGTCCACACAGATCCATGTGCAACAGATAGAGTTTTTCTTGATTGGTGTCCTCAGATTTGGGTTTGTGGGGTTTCTTCGTGCTCTTGCCTAATGCACATGCAGAACACAAATGATCCTTTTCAAACTTAAGTTTTAGGAGACCTCGAACAAGACCATGTCTGGCAAGATGATTAATAGCTCCGAAGTTCAAATAAGAGAGACGACGATGCCATAACCAAGACTTGGTTTTAGAGGCCTTTGACAAGAGACAGATAGGAGAGGACGCCATCATATCCCCAAGAGAGAGTGTATAAAGATTGTCCCCTCGAGATCCAGTTAATAAATCAACACCTTCTAGATTGCGAATGTAGCAGGTGTGTTGACGAAACGCAACTTCGAGGTTGGAATCACAAAATTGTCCCACAGAGAATAGATTATGCCCAAGTCCTTCAATGTAATAAACCCTTGAAATTGTAACATTCCCAATATGATAGTCTCCATAACCCATAATCTTTGCTACATGATCATTACCGAATTTGACTGTACCCAAGAACTTATTGACGAAATTGGTGAGCTGAGAGCGATCTCCGATCATATGCTTGGAGTAGCCGGAGTCCAAATACTAGAGGACAATTTGGACGACCTGCATTCATCAAGAGAGGAAGATAGAACATTGGAAACTATGGATCCCCAAGATTGACTGGGTTCCAAATTGTTAGCAGTTACAGATTTAATAACCTTATAATTGTTAACAGGAACACTAGTTTTAGACTTCCTAGGTTTCCTTGAGTAAACCAATGTGATGACAGGTTTAGGTGTTTTATTATCTAGAGCAGATGATTTCCTAAGGGGCACTTCAGTAGTTGTGGTAATCCTAGTTAAAGGGCACACATTTCCTACTATAGTGAAGGTCCGACCAGTAGGTCTCCAGATATATCCAATATTGGTAAACACCTTTCCTGTGGTTCAAACTTTTCTCTTGAATTTTTTTTAAACTGATCTTAGATTAGCAGAGCATCACATTATTGATTAAATTCAAGAAAACACAAATCATGATTATCAGAAGCATGCAACCATTACACTTAACACATTAAGTTCATAATTCGTCATTATAGCCTTGGATTGCTGCCACTATGTGCAGTTCTTTAGGTGCAACAACCACAGTCTTGTTTTTAATAACTAGATGTAACTTTTAGGGTGGGCTTCTACTTTATTCTTCAAAGTACTACTTGGTGTTTGCTGAATCTTATCTTTCTTTGTATTGCCTAAAGGCTGTGATCCGCTAGCACTAGTAGACTGTTTTACTCCTGTAGAAGACAACATAGGTTTGTTAGAAGCTAGGTTTGAGGTATGGACTGTTTTTGTGGTTTCTTGAGGATATGACGGGACTCAAGTTGAATCTAACACTTTTGATTTTGTTCATAAGGGGTCACATCCACTAATTTGTTCTCTAGAACTATTAATACTAGGAAAGGTTTTACTGATTTTAGAAAGCTTCTCGCTGAATTGTTTAGTATACTTTACAAGCAGTTTCTATAGGGTGGATCTTAGGGATAATAACTTTTATTTGATTAAACTAGATCCTTAGAATTGCTGATTCTTCTGTGATGCTTAATATAGGCCAGAGTGAGCTTGTCCTTCTTATTCAACTATTTAGGGGTTATGGTTCCTACATTAAATGATGCAACTCTGTGATCATAGGGGTTTGAAACGTTATTGTAACTAGGGCTTTTCTTTATAGTTTCCTTATTTCATCCTTAAGTGCTGTTATTGCAAGCCTTTTCTTGAAGACTAGCATTTAAATCAGAAATCTACGTAGACTATTATTGACTGAGTTAATTAAATCATTCACATTGTTCTTTAGAGTCGTATATGTGATGGTTTAATTCGAGTTCTTTAAAGTTGCTTATAGCGTCTTTTTAATGCTCATTCTTGGCAATAAGCTTTCGACACCCTATGACCAAGTTCATTATTAATGTTTCAATCTCTTCGAAGTCCTGTTTGATTTAATCCTGATCCATTTTCATTAGAGATTTAATTCTCTCTTTCAACTTCTTATCTACCGTTATCTTTTCTTGGGATGAGCTTTCAATTCATTTTAATCAATCAATTGATAAAACTTGGAACACTTTGATTTGAAACAAAATTTTCCCTTTGAAAAATTTCCTATTTAAGTTGAGTTGTCAACTTCTAAAGGAGGATGCATTGTTTTTCAAGAATGTAATAATTTTGAACAGTTTATCGTTAAAGTTCCTCCCTTTTACAATATCAGTCTTGAGCTTTGGCTCAAGTTTGAGACACTTTTGACATTCATGCACATTCACAGAATCATTCTCCATGAAAGGATTAACAAGTAAGTTCACAATATCTTTGCTCATTCGCTTGTTCAAGGTCGTTAGTTTGTTCAATACTTGATTCATCTTAACTTCAAATGTTTTTGACTCAATACGATGTTGTTCCATAGCCTATTCCATTTGATAGAAGACATTTTGGACTTCAGAAAGTTCATCAACTAAATGTTGGTTGAATGTGCTAAATAAGTCCTTCAGAGCTTGTACAAATGGAATTATTTCATCCCTAAAACAAGCTTTTGTATGATTGAAATCCCACGAACCCTCAATGATAGTTGTGGGTGTGGTGGGTCTAATAGAAGTTCTTTTGGAACCTCAACATTGGTGGGTCTAATAGAAAGTGTGGGTTCCGAAGAATTCATAGAATTTTGAGACCAAAAGGCTTGTTCAGCAGATAATTCAGTTTATGGAACAAATCGTGTTGGAAAATCTTTATAAAGTTGGTTAAGAGCAGCATAATCTATTGGTGTGGTATCAACTTGCTTTTTCTTTCTTGAACATCATATTTATCCTTAGTTTTAAAAGTATTTTCGGGATTCGACTCTGTCAGAAGTGTTAGGTCTCTTCTGAGTCAGGAATCACAATAGGATTAGTTTGAATAATAATATCACCAACATATAGCTTTGGTTTCGACTGCTGAGCTTTCTGTAGATAGAAGGGATTTTGAAAACATAGAGCATGTTTAGTGTATTGTCATAGAAAAATGAGTTTCGTCAACATGTGAACAGTTTGTGCAGATTGATCTCTTTTAAAAACAATATTATCTAACTGTTTAATCCTCTTTTCTAAAGAAATCTCTCTATCAATGTTCCTAGATTCTTCTTTCTTAAATTCATTTTCTTGAAGAGTAACCGTTTGTACTAAAGATTCCTTTCTTTTTAAATGTTCTGATAAGAGTTTTGTTTAGAATGGATCAAACTTTACGACTGTGCACATGTGTCATAAAATGTTATCCTTACTCTCTTAGGTTAACATTTTGTCTCTTCTTTCATAAACTTTAACTTGTTCCTTATTCTTTCAAGCTCGCAGCAGTGAAGGTAGTCATTGGACACCTTTTCCACTTATTTTCCAGATCAGTCTTGGTACAATTAGCTACTTGGGTTTTAAGCTGTTCAATCACAGATAATATCAAATCATCTTGTTGTGCAGAGGAGTTTGACTTCTGAATAGTTGCTTGTTGTGATTCAATCCCATACTGAGAATAAGGAATCATATTGCTATCACTGGTTATTTTAGTCTCTGAATGATTCCATAAACATTGACTGTTGAGAGTCCGATCATCTACACAGCTTGATTTACCACATTATTATTCATATTATCATGATTGTGTACCTCAGCAAGAGCATCTAAACCATAATGAGATAAATTCGCCATGGGAGCAACTTTGGCAGAGTTGAGTTCGTCACAATCAGAGTCATATGCATCCAAATCATCAGCTTGATAAACAGCATTATGAGTAATGACAGTCTGTGTGCCTTGACCTTTAGGAATATCTGGATCTTCCAAAAAAGATAGTTCCTCCTCATTTAGAATTTGACCATGTGCTTGAGCTTGTACCAGCAACACTTTCTCCTTAAACCACGAATCATCCCTTTTTCTCTTTGGTTTGGTGCACTGTCTAGACATGTGACCTTCCCCTTTGCAGTATGTTAGAAATAAAACGTCTCTGTTTTCTCCAGAATTGCTTCCACTTGCTCCTGGAGTGTAAGTCCTTAAAGTACCCGCATCAAAAGAAGTTTGTCTCCACTGAATTGGTTGTAGTGTCACTCTTCCATTATTGATGGTAGCTTGTTGCCTAGGGTTAGACGAGTTTCTCAGCTGATTATTGGTAGTGGGATAACGGGAGGTGACAACTGCAGTTAAAAACTACATCATGTGATTGATGGCATCAATGGGATCATCACCTTTCTGGAACATTGGAACAATTAAACCGGAGTCTTGTTGGGAAAATTCAGATTGTTGGTTAATTTGGGGAGGGTATTCTAATTAAGGGATGGATGATGATGGAGAATTAACGTTGTAGTGAATTGATGATTGAAAATCATTGGATGGGTAAGTTACTGAAAGAGGTGTGTTGATTGTGAGTTTAAGATGCTGAGGCTGATAAGGTGTGACCATATGTGGAGATGGATATGTTGAAGCTGGTGGTTGAAGTTGAGTGTTTTGGTAAGTGTGTTGATGAGTTTGATAAGGTGATTGTGTTATTTGGTGAGATGCAACTAAAGCAAGTGGATTGGAGTTACGTTCATGCATCAAACAAACTTCATTTGCATGTCGTTCATGTTGTTCCAAGTAAGCATGAAGTTGATCAACATTGATAGTATACAAATCTTTGACCAACTTAACATCAGTAATAAATTTGCTCCATTCACAGGAATGGTGTTCAGAAAACTTGGTATTAAATGGAAATTGCTCAGTGGCATCTTGTAGATGTTAATATCATTGAGCAGCAGTGTGAATCTCAGTAGTACTCATGTATGACTCTCCTTTCCTTGTAAGTGAACTTATCAAATTCATCGTACAACTTACACTCTCATTCTTGCTTGTTAACGACGTTCTTGCTTATGAGCAGTTTAATCTTCTCCCAAAGATCCTTGGCTACACGATGTTTACTCACAAGAGCAATAGATTTTCCTGTTGGAGGATTGGAGATTGATATTAATTGCTTTAGATGTCACAATCAGTTGAATGCTTTGCAGGGTGAGCTCAGTATATTCCTTAAGTCTTGTGACACCATCCACTGTGATTGATGGCCAGACAAGTGGACCTTTCTCAACGGAAGCAAGGATCATTCTACCATATGGTCTATTCATCATATGAAGTTCCATTCTGCTTTTCCATGAATCTTACAAATGTTTTTCAAGCATCGGTGTTGTATATTGTCACCACCGAGAAGAAGTGATTTATCAGCATGTAGTCGTAATTGATAACGTGGTATCTAAAAATATTTCTAAATGTGATCAATCGGTGGTAGAAAGAAATTATGTTTGAATGTGTGGTTGTTGAGACTTGAAATAATTCTTGAAACTACACGGGATTTTACAAGTCAAAGAAATAACCGTATAATTTAGAAATTTGAGTTGATAGATTTTGATTGGAAAGTTACTAGTTTGGTTCTCAAACAAAGTGATTGGTTCGGTTCTCTAACAGACTAACTAGTTCGGTTCTCAAGTGAGTTGATTAGTTCGGTTCTAAGTAAAATCAACTCGTTCGGTTCCAACTAAAATAACTAGTTCGGTTCCAACTGAAGAAAAACTAGTTCGGTTCAAACTAAAACAACTAGTTCGGTTCCAACGAATAACAACTCGTTCGGTTCCAATTAAAGAAAATTAGTTCGGTTCTCAAATAATGGAAAATCTAGTGTCGGTTCCAAATGATGTATACAACTGTTCTGGTTCCAACTAAAACAACTCGTTCGGTTACAACTAAAACAACTCGTTCGGTTCCAACTAAAACAACTCGTTCGGTTACAACTAAAACAACTCGTTCGGTTCCAACTAAAACAACTCGTTCGGTTCTAACTAATGTCAACTCGTTCGGTTCCATTGGTTCGGTTAACTAGTTCGGTTAACTCGTTCGATCTTCTAGTTCGGTTCCAACAGACAAGACTAGTTCGGTTGTAACTGAGACGAAACCCAAATTTTCAAAACTCAAAAAGACACATTTTTGATTGGTTTTTGCAAATAAAGATATCTTGTACAGCCAGTGTTATAACCCCTATAGCGACAAGAAACAATGACAACTTAGGTTTTAAGCCAAAAATTTAAATCAAGATTTTGAATCTTTGTAAAGGTTTTGAAACACAAAAGTGGAGTGCTACAACTGCCACAAGAGGGGACATTTTGCTAGGGAGTGTAGAGCTCCAAGAAATCAAGACAACAAGAACAAGGAAAGCTCAAGAAGGAGTGTGCCTGTGGAAACATCTACTTCCACAGCTTTGGTGTCATGTGATGGTCTTGGTGGATATGACTGGAGTGATCAGGCAGAGGAAGGGCCTAATTATGCACTCATGGCTTTCTCATCTTCAAGTCCTGACTCAGAGGTATCCAATGATTCTATTTGTTCAAAATCTTGTTTGGAAACTGTTAAACTTCTTAAATCTCAAAATGATCAACTATTAAAAAATTTAAAGAAATTCTAGTTAATGGTCCTAGGTTATAAGACAGGTTTAGAGTCAGTGAAAGAAAAAATTGAAGTTTATAAGGCAAATGAGTCTATTTATTTACAAGATATTAAGGGCTTAAAATTTGAAATTCATATAGGAGAAATAACTATTAAAGAGCTTAGGAAGAAGCTTGAAATAGTTCAAAAAGAAAAAGATGGCATTAAACTTAATGTAGATAAATTTGAATATGCATCTAAAAGTTTAAACAAGCTCATAGAGTGTCAGATAGTGGACAATTGCAAGAAAGGTTTAGGCTATGAAAATTATAATGCAGTTCCACCTCCCTATACAGGAAATTTCATGCCTCCAACACCTGACTTGTCCTTTACTGGTTTAGATGAGTTTGTTAATAAGCCTGTAGTTGAGAACAGTTAAGCTATGTATAGTAAAGAAGAGCGTAAGGTAGTTAGGAAGTATGATGATGCCCTAAGTATTGAAGAATAGGTGTTAGATGATGAGGAAGAGGATGTGTCTCATCCTAAAACTGAAAAGAAAATAGTTAGGCCTAGTATTGTTAAGAAAGAGTTTGTCAAATCTAAACAACAAGAAAAAACTGCTAGGAAAACTGTTAAACAAGTTGAGCAACATAGGCAAAACACTCACAGTCCAAAAGGCAATCAAAGAAATTGGAACAATATGATGTCTCAAAAACTAGGTAGCAATTTTGAGATGTTTAATAAGGCCTGTTATGTGTGTGGAAGCTTTGATCATTTGCAGGTTGATTGCAATTACCATCAAAAACAGTTTCAAAATCAAAGGATGGTAAAACCTGTTTGGAACAATGCTTAAAGGGTGAATCATCAAAACTTTGTTAAAAAGACTCACCCCTGTGCTAAAAAGAACTTAGTTCCAAGAGCAGTACTAATGAAGTCTGGTTTAGTATTAATTAATAATGCTAGACAAAATATTTCAAAAGTAGCAGTATTGGTTAATACTGCTAGACAAGTTAATGCTGCTCACTCAAAAACAACAGTGAATGCTGCTAGACCAATGTCATATCTTTCTAGAACAGCACATTCAACTGTTAAGTGTCCCATTCATAAGAACATAACATTTTAAAACAGTAATATTAATCAAAGGTTTAATACTGTTAAGGATAAAAAAATTAATACTGTTAGGCCAAAAGCAGTAGTTAATGTTGTTAAGGGAAATAATCTTAATGCTGTTAAGGCCTTAGCTTGTTGGGTTTGGAAACCAAAGCATAAAGTTTTAGACCATGTTTCTAAACACAACAGTGCATCAATTACCCTAAAAAAGTTTGATTATATTGATGCACAAGGCAGATCCAAGTCAGTGATGGATTGGGTCCCTAAAAGAAACTGGTTTTCTTATCTAATGTGCAGGGCAATCCATAAATGGATTTACAGGATCAAGGAGTAATTGATAGTGGATGCTCAAGGCACATGACAGGGAATATGTCCTATCTTACAGACTATGAAGAGATAGATGGAGGATATGTTGCTTTTAGAGGAAACCCCAAAGGAGGAAAAATCACAGGAAAAGTGTGGAAACTAGAAGGGGGGTTGAATAGTTTACAAGTTATTTAGCGTTTTAAAAGTTTGCTTTTAAAAATGTTTAGATCCGAGTTATATGTTTAACCAAATCACAATATGAACAAGCAATAACTATCTAAACTAGAACTAGATAACAACAATAATAATATAAAGAGATAAGGATAGAAACAACCAAACCAAGACACCAAGATTTTATAGTGGTTCGGCTACGAAGCACCTCTTCGCCCTACTCCACTCCCTGAGTATTTGACTCGAGATTTCACTATGTCAACAAGCTCCCTTTAGGCAGAGAAAACCGTTTACACGTCACTTACGTTATTTTCTGACACTAAGCTAAATGTCGAGTCCTAATCTTAGCTAGAACCAATCTACCACTTTACAAGATATACACACTCACAAGATCTACACTATCGGATCTACACAATATCCGAATCACACGAATACACAAGATAAATACAATAGAGATTTGGAACTTAGAAGAAGAGAGGAGAGATTACTAATCAACACTTCATTTCTTGGCGAATACGAGTGTTCTTCTCTTGTACTTAATAGAGAGGAAAGATGAGATGAAGAAGATAAGATAATATCACTTGAAATAAGATCTAAGTATGCTAGTGATCAAGATATTTAGTGAGAAAAAGAAGTTTTATAGAGAGAAAGAAGAGACTGAAAAACTTCATGCAAAGAGGAATGATTTTCAGCAAGGGGTGGACCAGTATTTATAGACAGGAGAATCCAACGGTAACTGATGGCAGTCCCGGCGGTCCCATATATATAAGGGGGCCGATAGGCCTATAAGGGGGTCGCCACCTAGACTCCGCTCCCTTTTTTATCTTTTTGTGGGGAAGGTTGTATCTGGTATAGAAGCTTCCGTTTTGGGGGGAAATTTTAAATTTCAAATTTTAAGTTTTTAATAAAACTTTTTTTTAATTAGAAAATATTTTGTATAATTAATTTTGTGAAAATCTTTTGTAAAAATGTAATGTATGAGAGAAAAATATTTTCTTGATCACTAATCATGCTTAATGATTTGTTTGTTCATACCTTAAGTGATCACTAATCTTAGAAATAGAATTTTACAATTAATAATTTGTAAACGTTTAATTTTATCGTAAACGTTTTTACATTTTGTTATTATCAAAACGTTAAGAGGTCGAAAAATATAAATAACGTTTTTAGACATTATTTGTATTAACAATTTCCCCCTTTTTGATGATGACAAAATATAAACTCATTTTGTATAAAATTAATAGTTACACATTATTAATGAGTTTTGTTTTATTTCTCCCCTTTTTGTCGAATTCAAAAAGGATGATCGTCGAGTTGTTGCAGGAAGAAAGAAATTGACGATATCAAGACTCCCCCTTGATGTATGCTCCCCCTTGTTCGGGGTACCAAGGGATGGATCTTACGAAAATTGTTTTGCTACAAAACAAAGTTAGGAGTACAAGTGCAAGACAAATATTTTTTTAATGTAACACGTTATATTTAAGTCACCAAAGGTAGAGTTTCATTCAACCAACAAGAAATTCAAACAATAGTAAATGCAATACATTCATACAACATAAGATAAAACTAGATCTAATACGAGTAATGACAAATTCATACAATATTTGTATGAAGCATTACAATAGAAAGTAGATTATCATAAAGGCATAATAAGGCATAGATCTACACTAGTGAGCTCATGAAAAGTAGAAGATGCCATAATCAAAAGATGAAAGGTCGATTATTTAGGTAAAATTAGGCTTTTAAGAGTACTTAATTATGGTGAGGAAGTTGTTATTGAGGATGGAAATTCAGTGGAAGGAACAATGATGAGAGATTTGATACGATTAAGGTCATCTTTCAATGTATCAAATAGATTTTGGGTATCCAAGCAACAATGACGAAATTCCAAATGAAAGTTTACTTAATCTAAGGAATGTGGAAGGATATATAATGAGGTGGAAGGTGAAGGATTTATAGCTTCAATTACTTGTTGTAGATTAATCTCAAGGAGATTAGACAAGTGATGATGTTCATGTGCAATTTGGTTTTGAGTTAGATTTTGAGGAGGTGAAGGAGATGAAAGAGTGTTTGTTGTTATAGGAGAGGTAGGTAGAGACCTATTTGGTGGAGGAGAAGGTGGTGATGGTGGAAGATTATGACTTTGTCTCCAAGGTTTAAGGATGGCCTTTTTGTATTTTTCGTGAGTAATCACGAGGGGATTTGCTAGAGGATGATATTGGGACTTTGAGGAGAAGTGAAGAGTGTATAAGAGAAGTGGTGATTGAGATGAAGAAAAATGATGTTTATATAGAAGAATTTTGGGAAAAGGCATAGTGTTGAAGAATAAAGATTCTAAGGAGTGTTTGGTTTAGAAAGGAAAGATTGGTTGGACCTAATGGGAATAGGGTCAATGTTGCTAATAAAGAGGAGACAGGAGAATATCGTAGTTCCTATGAAGGCGGTCCCTTATGTCAGTGGCGGTCCTATATATATATTAGGGAGCCGCCCAATATTTAAGGGGGCATTTTTCTGGAGAATCATGAAATTTTCTAGAAGTTTAATAAGGGTTGGAAGGGCGATTATGGCATTTCCATCACTTCGGGAATCACATAATATATCTAAAGGAGAAGAGAAATCATGTAATGTGGCCAAGTTTAAGCATATAAATAACTTAAAGGTTTATTAAATGTCACATAGCAAGCATGAAATAATAATGTAGACACATTATACACGTACTTTATTATCCATGATAGAGGTTAAGATAATCATTACATAGTAATAATAATAGTACGTATCTCTAGCAATAATTTTAGAGAAATATTTCAACCATCATTTGAGTCAACACTTGAAACTTCTTCAGAAGATATGCAGCTAATTGATTTAAGATGAGTAGGATCAACCTAAGGTTTCATGGATGGCCAATATGATTTGTATTTTGATTTTCTTAGATGAGGATTAATTTTGATGATGTGATCATATAGACGATTTAGATTCATTCCATATGGCATTGGAGAATTTGGTTGATTTTTAATATTTTCAACTCGTTTGTTAGGAAGTAGGCAAAGTTGAAAGGAGTACTTGTTAGAATGTAATACATCATATGACATGATGATGCAGGAAGAAATGGTGAGTCATTTTGAGTGCCAAAGGCATTATCTTGAATGATTTCATTCCAAGATCTCATGTCATGACGAAGTTCTTCCTTGAGGATTATGTTTGGAAAAATGGTTTGTTCGGTTGTTGTTATTGATTGGATAATTTCCTTTGGTGTTGGAATGTGTGTTTGATAAGGAGTGTTTGACTCTTGATTAGTTTTCAAAGAGTCAAGAGAGGGTTCTTTAGAGTAAGAGCATTCTCCTTCACATGGAATGGAGATAATTGAGGCAAATGACTCGAGTGAGAGCTTAAATGTTCTTTTCAATGCCCAAAATGTTAAGAAGATGTTTAGATTGTTATATTTGGTAATTTCTATTGAGGAATAAAATTCAAGTAGAAATCTTGGACAAATTTCTTCATGGAGTTCATATATTTTCAAAAGTTTGATAACTTGAAAAAGGGTTTGAATATTATCGTATTTAGTGGATTCAGGAGATATGGGGCGACCTTCATGGATTGACCTACATTCTAGGTTTCGAATGATGTGTTTTAAGATATCAGGAATATAGTTTTCATTTGAGATTGTTGGAACGTATGATTTTGTGTAACGTAATTCATCTTCTAAAGTCATTTCACCTAAAATTGGAAAAGATAATTTTAGTGAGGTTCCTTCATTTAACGAGATGCCTAGTGTGTGCCTATATGCAACAAATGTGGAGTAATGATTAACTCAACCTAAATATAAAATCCTAAAAGTTAACCCAAATGCTCCTTAATTTGATTTTGCTCAACCAGACAGGTCAAAAGATATATATGAGTTATGTATCTCAAAATTTGTTCATGAGATCATTATGCATGTGTTTGAAAACATTTTTAGGTTGGATTAACAATGCATAACACCAATTTTATTGTGTTCCTAACGTGAGTGGTTTTGAAATAAAATTAGGGTTTTGGTTCAAAATTAATTTTTCTACATGCTTATTAATATATGTGAATCCTATGTCTATGGGAAGCATATTAGCTATACATTGTATCCTAGTAGTCCTAATTATATGAAATTGAAAGAAAAATTGAAAATCCTTAATTTTAATTTTTGGTGTTCATCATAAACCCTAGACTCAAATTGAAAGAAAATAGATGAAATGACTTACAAATGATGATCTTTAAGATGTTGTGAATGATTGTAGGTGTTGATTTTATCTTTAATTTGTGTTTTAATGGGTGATTTTGAGTTTTTGAGTGGTTTTGGTCGAGTTCGTCAATGGCAGCACGAAGGGGGGTGTTTGTTTTTGTGGTTTGACAATTTTTGGCAAAGTGTAAAAAATATGGGAGTCTGCTGATGGCGGTCCCGTAATGTCTGAAGGTCCTAAATATATTGGGGGCCGCCTGTGATATGGGGCCGCCCTCAGTAAAGGATTTTGGACTCGGTTTTGACGAAAATTTTACAAAGAGGAGTGACATTTTAATTTGCATTTTGCGAATTAAAAATGCTTAAAGTACTTCGGATGAAGTATTCAAATTGTCACGACACGGAAAGGAACACGGACTAGGATTGAGACAGAAGAAGGAGAAGCGGACTAAAGTGATTTATGGAATGTGTTCCATCATTCCTAAACCAAGACGTAGATAGTTAAACGATTCGCGTTTAAGGGGTTTAGTGAGAATGTTGGCAATATTGTCGACGGACGACACTTTTTTGATTGAGATATGTCCTTTCTGAACATTATCACGAACAAAGTGTTGACGAATTTCGATGTGTTTGGTACGAGAATGTTGCACCGGGTTTTTGCTAAGGTCAATCGCGCCTTTGTTGTCGCACATGATGGGAACGTCATCGAGTCGTACGTCGTAGTCGATGAGAGCTTGTTTCATCCATATTGCTTGTTGACATGCCTTTCTAGTGCTTACATATTTGGCTTCGGTAGTGGATATAGCAAGAGCGGTTTTTTTCTTCGAGAACCAAGATGTCAAACAACACCCCATAAATGTATAAATACCGCTAGTGCTCTTTCGATCCACATAATCTCCCACATGATCAGAGTCGGCATATACTATGGTTTCTATGTTGGTCCCCTTAGGATACCACAATCCTAAGTGCGTAGTGCCTTTAATGTATCGGAAGATACGCTTAACTGCTTCAAGGTGAGAGGTTTTGGGAGCCTTTTAGAAGCGGGCACAGAGGTAGACACTAAACATGATATCGGGCCTACTTGTCGTTAGGTATAATAAACTACCTATCATGCCTTGATACTTAGTACTATCTACCGACTCACACTCTTCATCTTTAGTGAGTTTAGTATCGGAAGACATGGGGGTTTTCATTGGTTTAGAATCTTCTAGACCAAATTTCTTAAGCATTTCTTAAATATACTTAGATTGATTAAAGAAGATACCATCTTCCATTTTTTTATTTGTAATCCAAGGAAGAAGTTAAGTTCACCCATCATGCTCATCTCGGCCTCCTCATGCATGATTTTGGAAAATTCATCACACATGTCTTGACAAGTCGATCCGAATATAATGTCATCGACATATATTTAAACAATGATGGGATTTAAGCTTTTCTTCTTAGTAATAAGAGTGTTATCTACAATTCCCATTTTATATTCATGTTTAATAAGGAAAGCTTTTAATTTATCATACCAAGCTTTAGGTGCTTGTTTAAGAACATACAAAGCTTTCTTTAATTTATAAACATGATCCGATTTTTCAAAATCAATGAATCCTGGAGGTTGTGCCA